>JAYRBW010079284.1:0-24020 GCA_036023295.1 Invenusta paracnida | reverse complement strand
TTCACATCAAAATACTTTGGGTTACGTTTCAGTTCAATAAAATTAAAAACAGTCATGGCTGACTTTGTCGAAATTTACGACGGTCTAGACAGAATCCCAAAGTTATATCGACCATTATTCAATCCTCTTATTGAACAGAGTGACCGTGAAATGTATCAAAGAAATAGGGGCCTTTGCGTGTTCATGGCGTGTCACCAATTCTGGAAAACTTATTTTAGATGATGAATGAAAAGTGTTCAAAGATCATGAGAAGATGTTGTTAAATGTAGTGGACTTCTGTTTACAATATTTCATTCCTGAAATACGTAAAGCAATTGAGCATCCAACACAAAAATTAAGTCCCTCACTAACTGTATTCTTAAATAATATCATAAATGTCAAATGCGGCTATTGCAATCGTCTATTCAAATTGAAGTCATTCAAAAGTAAACTGGGCGAATTATACAATCTGACATACAGGCCTATGTAAAACGTGAAACATACTAAATTAATATACCTAAGTAGAAGTTGCTTTATACCAACCAACCAACTTCAAGAGCGTCATCTGAGGAAATATTCCAAGAAATACATATTTCATTGAAACCAAAAACCATTCTAACTATTTTTATCGTAATTTATTTTCCGGTAATGAATTTAATAATAAATGTACTTTCAATTTTGGCTCATTAATAACTGAAACATTATTCTTAACTTGACATTCTCTAGTTTATATATATGGCAAACCATTAAGTAATTATATACATGTTTAATACATATTTATTAATATTTTTATTAATTACTCTGTGGCAAACTACCTAAATGTCGATGATTTTATTGTTTAATCTATTGCTATCTATTGTGTAATACAATTTATATTTCGGTAATTAAAATCCATGGATTTTGAGTGAATAATTATACAGATTAAGATTTGAATCTATTGTAGATTATTCATAGATTTAAACAATGGTATAACGTAACAATAGTTATACGTAATAGATATATTTTAAATCTATTGCAATAGATTATACACTCAGAATCCACTCATGATTTACAGATATCTCTAGTATAACGTTGAATATAACAATATAATTTCCTGTATAACAATAATACACGATAAATTCGATTAAATATTATTAATTATATACATATAATAGTGAATTTCAGCTGCATATTTGTTATTATATAATAGATTAGATCTCATTTGTAATAATATAATGAGAAAGTAATTAATAATAATATTTCATATATATAGTTCTTCTTGTCCTTTATTAATATATTTACCGACTTATAATATGGTAATCAGCAACAACTTTTTACAATATATCTAGATGTATTGTATATATATATTTATCTATAAGTTTATCGTGTTTATATATGTATATATGTATGGGATCATTATTTTAATATACTGTAGATACTATGATTAGTATGTATCTTTATTGACACACCATATGTGTATGCCTAATGTTTTAAATCATGATCATTTCGAAAAAAATTATAAAATAATTACTAATGAAACAACATATATTACATCGGAGTCTTTATTTATTTCTAGATAATATTTTGGGAGATGTTTATTGGAGTGGAGCTTTATTAGTGAGGTGACATTAAATAAAAATAAAATCACTTAGTTATTCACATTTAAAAAATCTTAAATAGGGCAAATCAGGATTAAAATTCAATAATTACAGTATGTAGATTTCCACTAAACGCACACTTTTGATATCAAGAATAAGATGGCATTTGTTGGAGAGTGAACGTTTACAAGAGAAATTACGGAAATTACACATACTTTTATACCAATGCATTATTAGCATAAAAAAAAAAAAAATTCTGCAGAAGTAAGCTGAGCACAACTTGCGTTACAAAATCAGCTGGACGTCCGTCCCTGACACTCGTTATAAAAATGCCTCAACGATTTATATTTAATATTTTCTGTGTACATTTTGGTATATGGACGAATAATTATATTTTTTATAAGCAAGACTTATAAAATTGTTAAAGAATATTCCTTATTACTTGACTGACATAAATTAGCAACTTTTAAAAATCGTTAGAACTTCAAGCTGATATAATTAAACTGTTTCTTTCTATATTATGATGCATTTTTTAAATCCCTGATTTATTTAATTTAATTTGAGATTCTATACACAACTCTGGGTATATCTATTCCTTTTAATAATAGGGGGTTAACGCACCATCCGAATCGAGGAATCGACACGTATCCTGACTAGCCAGCATTAAGTTCGTGCTCGCTTTACTCCTTAAAAACACATCCTCGGTATCCCCGAAAAGACTTCCCTGTCCATCGAAATGCAGCATATCTTCGTCCTCACAGAGGTCTCCGGTCTGGTCACGTCTTCGTGGAATCCGTTTCTGATTGGCTGCCAAATCGTACGAGCCCTGGCACAGTCGCCGATAAGCCGACGGTCCAAAATACATGTCTAACATCTCCCCGTCCTTCTGATTGTCTACTGATCAAAACAGAAACCTCCTCCACAGTCAACACGTCAAACAAAGTAGGAGTTATTCCGATTTAGTTATTCTATTTATGAACCAATTTTATTATTAAATCACAAGGAAACTGGGAATTTAGTCGCTTTAATTCCACTTATTTTAAAGTTTTATTCCACGGAAAGCAAGAGAGATATTTCAAGACTAATACAGTATAACGATGAATATCGGACTTATTCTTCCATTCAAAAACACAAAGGAGTGTTTTATTATCTCATTCACTTTAAAGTGTGCGTGAATTCTATTGTCTGAAGGCTTCTCCACCAATAAAATGCTCTCTAACATCTAATTATATTGAATGTGTATATATATAATACTAATCGATTGTTTGTTGCGCTTTGAAATATTTTACAGTCTCACCTGAGTTCTTTATTCCTACTGTTTAGAAATCTATGTGATTCCATATATTAAATGTGGAAATGTGTGCATGCATATATTAATAACACTTTTGTTTATTCAGTAATATTCTAGAGGTAAGTAAGTTTATGAAATAGCATGAATAGCGAACTTAGCTTAACAAACTTCGCTTTTGTATTCAATAATAAAAAGCGTATACAAGTAGCATAAAGATTATAAATATAGGCAATAACGGCCGAAAACAAAAACAACTTATTACTCACGTAAGCGATTTAATTTTTTACCTATAGCTATGTACAGTATTAATCTCTTTTGTAATCAATATATAAAAACATAGAAAAGGTAAAATTAAATGTTGGTATGCATAAATTAAATTACTAACAGAGGAAATATGTACCAATATTGGAATATTATGTTAAGAGAATATTGCAGTCATAGGTAATACATTTGTAGCAGAAGTTATGATTATACATTTATATTGTTAAAAATGAAATTTTAAGCATACAAAAAACACATACGTGGAGCAAGATTTTTTACAAGTTTCTATATCAAGTAGGTATAATCTGTCTCATCAATGAAACACACATACCTACTTAAATCAAGTATATGAATATCAGAATTACACAGAAGGATTAGTAGAGCATACTAGCTAGTAGTTGGATAGATCATAATGTCAATAATATGTAAGCATTTTATAAAAAATAGTAGTAGAAAAATAATATTAATTGTTTTGAAAATAGACGCATTTCACACAATCCTTTCTTTTTCCTCGGTTAGTATATATAAATTGCAATTAAGTGAGAACAATATACATATATACAAAGCAATGTTACATAATAAGAAACAGTAAATAGAATTTATAAGATTAAACCATAATAATTACATTACATTAAACAGAACGTAAACTGCACTCTAGATAAATACATATAACAGTAAACAGACAATAGAAAGTTATCAATATATCAATATATCAATATATCAATATATCAATATATCAATATATCAATATATCAATGTCTATAAAATAAAACAAATATATCTAGATATATGACACATAGAAACTACGGGGTAAAACATTAGAGCCACAATAAACATTATAGAGCCACAAAACAGAGCCACAATAAATTGGCTGCCACTATAGGATGTAATTGAGTATTTAATTTAGGCTTAATATACTTAATGTACTAAATTAATGTACTTGAAGGACTTCTCGACAAATCTTATTTTTAAAGTTATGATTAAATTTTTAAAAATTTTTAAAGTTTCTTTAGTTTCTTTGATAGATTATTAACTTGCTTCGATTGAAATTTGACTGTATATATATATAATTATAAATAAATGACGCCGGATAATTAATATTATTTTGAGAAAATGTTTTCTAAATTGATAATCTCTGCGAAAGTTAGACCAATTTGAGCAAATGTTTAGAGCTCTGTGACCGAAAAAAAAAATTTTTTTTCCAGTAGTACTTGTATAGGAGCAAGAGTACAAATATCTTAAAAGAATTTACCAATAAAAGTGTTTTTAATGGTAGACAGTGGTTTTAAGACAACTATTATTAAATTTAACAAAAGCATCTAAATAGCTATGGTTTTGTCTCCGATTTCTGTAGTGAATTTAAAGTGTGTAGTGATAAAAATAGTGATAAAAAGTAGTGACTTAAATTCTGTAGTAAATTTAAGATGATAATTGGTTCTATATATACCTAATAGGTTCGAAGAAGCAAGTTTGATCGTTATTGCTTAAAATAATACAAAGGATATCATCGAAAAAACGACAGGAAAATGGTTTAGGAGGATTGTCGACACTAAGCTAAGTCAGAAAAGTATTCGCTAGGTTAGGGCCCAAATATAGAGAACCCATTGTAACTCCATCTATTTTCTTAACCAGCTACCATCTTTATAAAGAAGCAAAACCCCTGTCGACAACTTTAATAATTCTCTGAAGGTTTCTACTGGGAAAGGTGGTTGGGTAAGAGTTACTATAAACATATATAATTGCAGACAATTTCGATGGTTTCATTTAAAAATATAAATTTGTTAGTAAACAATGGAAATAGTACGAAATTTTTATTTATTTATAAGCGACTATGTAAACGTGACAATGTGATCATGAAGAATATTTGGTTTGATAAATGAATTAAGAAATTTAGCTAAATTGTATTTGTCATTGGAGAAAACTGGGCAAAGGGAAATGTTTTTAATGGACTTTACACATATATTTTATACACAGACTTTATAGAGTTTAGCTGGTTGAGAACCTGAAGAATTTAATTTAGAGAAAACGGAAATAAACATCTACGAAAGGTTTAACAATCTTTTTCAAAATCAGATTTACCATTATAAATAAAATGATTGGTGTGAGAGTGTTCTAGATAAAACAACTTGTATACATTTTAAATTGATTTTAATAGTTTGTAATTAATAGTTTGTTTGTTTGTTTGTTTGTTTGTTTGTTTGTTTGTTTGTTTGTTTGTATGTTTGTTTGTTTGTTTGTTTGTTTGTTTGTTTGTTTGTTGTAATTATGTCATGAAAACTAAAATCTACTTTTTTGAAATGTAAACTAATTCATTCTTGTTGCATTTCATCTTTATTTGATCTCTGGAATGGTGTTATTTATAGTGTTGTACTGTATTTTTAAACCCTTATCTGGTGTGTGTGTAAATAGTGAAAAAAAGAAAATCTTTGGACTACATTGAGTATGTATAATGATTAAATAGTATGTCTCTGTCGTTTCCTAAATTGTTTTGTTTACTCTGTGATGAGATTATCAGTTATACTCTTACACTATTGTAAGACTTATTTGTCTAATTAAATAATGGTTCATCATATCGAATTGTCACATCATCTTAAACTATAGTCCTATTCCCGGTCAGCTCTGCCCAAACTTTAACGGTCCATCAACTTCCGTCCAGTCTGACGTCACTACAAGCACGTCCTCCTCAAACACCTCTGCCACCGAAAGCACTGGTACTCCAACTACCAGGCCCCTTTCGAACAGCCCCATCAGTTGTCATAGTTGCGAAGGCTTCATAGTCTCCAGCAACAACTCTGAAATTCCAATCATTATTGACCTAACGCCCGATGCACGAGTTGTAGACTCGGCTTATTCAATAAGAACTGGCATTCATGGTGAGCTCGTGACGCAGGGGTATATTTTGTTATAAACATGTCTGGAGTGTTTGTTTTGAGAATTATTTGTTCAAAACTATTTAACTAACCAGTAATTTGGGGTAGTTTCTCGCATATAGTCTTCGTTGATTTCTAGTTTAAATTAAACAAAGTAAAGCTTATCATGGTGGAATGGATACTAAAGTCAAACTCTAATTTTACTATAAATTAAACCTTCATAAGAAACTACAGCACTTTACCAAGTAACAAAATACTAACAGATGGATATTTCTTAGGTATCAACCTAAATATATGCGTGTGCGAATCAAGTTCTTAACATGTCTATAATACATTTAATTGTAATTTATTGGGAAATTATAATATCTTTTCTCATTATTCGTTAGCAGATTGCACAAAACTGTTTATAGTTCATATAGGTATTATACGCAAAAGAACTATCAAATAAATGTAAATGTCAATTCAGTTCTAAGTAGTAGGTCAATCTTGGTTTTACTCGAAAAATTAGTAAACATCGAATTTTCATTAAATCGTTTAATTGATATGCACATAAATATAACCTGTTAAACAAGTAACATTTTGATTATAAATAGTTAACCTATTTACTATCTTCAAACATATGATCACTAGGGTATCAGAGAACCCCACTACTAATAGTTAACCTATTTACTATCTTCAAACATATGATCACTAGGGTATCAGAGAACCCCACTACTAATAGCAGGTATTGCGGATTGATGTATTATCTTAATACTCTTGTTTTTTATTACTTTATTGTAATGCAGGTGTCGCAACCATTATAGCATACTTATTGCCGAAGAACCAGTCTATGTTTTCTTTTATATTATAAATTACCAGTTATTATGTTTATAATGAAATCAAGCATTTATATTATTTTAGTGATGTATATATTGTCTTGCTGTGGGTTGAATACATTTTGAAGTTAGCTTATGTTAGTAATTACAGTCGTGATTAGAATAGGAATCGCTGTCACATATTTGAGAACTCTAACATGTTGTATTGTTTCATTTTTTCTCTACTCCCCCCTCCATCCTAGCAGTTGGATATCCATCGAGTTTATCAGCAGTGACCTCGGAAAATGCTTTCCACGTAGAAAATGTAAGTTGTCTCTGTTACGGTTTTAAAAATCAAACTTTTAATATTCTTTTATGTCATCTCATTAGATCCATGCAATATAACACTGGAGTATGAATAGGATCTCTTCAAAAGCAGCAATAGTTACATTTTGGGTAATCTTTATTGACGACCTGGAAACCACAAGTATAGACCGATTTTCTTGAAACTTCAACCACAGATGTATCTAAATATATATATTAGGTAGATCTATGAAAAGCTAAAATGGCCTCTTGTTTTAGAGTGTAGTTCAAATATACAGTAGCCTTATTACTTTTAAAATTGACGTATCAAAATTGGTGTATGTTTAAATTGGTATGTTTGTCTTAAGAGAAGGTGTTAGATTTCATCGAGTGACATTTTTCCTCTTAAATTGTGTGCTCTGAGATGATGTGTGAATTTAAATTATGCAAGACATATTGTGGAGAAAATAGTGACAAAATGCGGCAAGAAACATGCCCAGAAAAAGGGAATGTTACCCTGAGATTCCAAAAAGTTTAGAAACAGTCTGTCAAGACAGCAATGGTCTCTTGAGAAGACAGGCTTTGACAAATTGCAAGCATCAAGAAAGAGGTGAAGGAAATGGGGGAATAGAGCATCGCCTGCTCGTGAGCTGCTGGCGAGGAAACGAAAGCAGGTTAAAGAGGGGATCTTTTAAAAACTGTCATGTTTTGCTATAAACTTGAATTGTACAGATTATGTGTAATTTCTTGAATATCACTATAATCTTCATATAAATAATATTTAAAACAAATTGCTAATTTCATCAGTCTTTTCGAAGTGGTTTCGTGTAATTTAGTTAAACAATTAGCACTAAGCTCCAGGGCTAATGTCCTTGTGTTAAGATAGGGCCAAATTGTCACTAAACTACTCAACTAACTGCGGAACCCCCAGCCAAATATATATTCAACCAGTAGACTACTATATTTAGGTATTTCAGTATAATCGATAATGCTATTGACTCTCTAACGGACTTTTAGAAATAGACGATTTACTATAATATATGTATTTACTTACTCAATCTAATAAATGGTTTAAAATACGAGTATGTTAAGGTTTTTTGTTTGTTATACGTATAATATTCATTATTCAGTTGCATCAATATAGTTTACATTACCAGCTTTATGGGTTATTGGAGTTTTAACAGATCCTATTCCTGGAATTCTGGTGTTTTGACTATTACTATGACAGAGTATAGACACTGCTGATATACAAATAAGTTGGCGTGTTAGTGGGGATATTTTCACACACTTACAAGAAAGCCATCGACACAACAGCTGGAGTTGCGTAGACGATGTATATACGAGCCAGTCATTGGACTATTTTTGTCGGATGACAATCTTGGCTTACCTACCTACCGCACCCATAGACTTTTAATGAATTGGATGTTATTTATAAAGCCTATGGTGTACCGTGATCGTTAACCAGCTGATGGTCAGTAAATGAACTGATCCTATGTATACTAGATTATTAATATTACTATTATCCTGTTATTATTAGCGAGATAATTTAGCTGTTATAATATAATTTTATATCTGTTATTGTTATCGTATTATAATTTTGTGTCGACGCTTAGCGCAAAGTAGGTAATCCATGCAGGATTTGTTTACAAAATAAATTAGACAATGCTTTGATCTTTAGATTAATCTGTTTTATTTCGGAATGGTTGTCTCTATTTTAATACATAAATCTACAATGGCATTATCGTGCTAGTTAAACAACGCAAGGATTTAATATCAACTTGAATGAGAAAGAAGTGGTTTGAAGTACCTATATAAGAGCGCGGATTAACTGGCTTTATATCTTTTAAGTTGTATGATATCTTAAGTGACAAGAAAACGTGCAATATTCACGTTTGTATTTCAGTTTTGAATCTTCAAACTTTAATATATGCATCACAGTCTTCTAAACCATGTGTTACAACATGTTTGAGATGCATGCTCTCAGTTTTATCATTATTAAAATACTGTACTATAACATAGGGCGCTTGGTAAATTCACTTTAAAACTAACAAACACGTTTTTTCCTTGAAAATGTAAAGTTTTTCTAAAGTATAACTTACTTTATATTGTAATTGACACACGAAGATACCAAATATCTCGTCAATCAGATAATACAATTTAAGTCTTAAGCATGTCATCTAATCTTTAGTATGTAAAATACAATTCAGGTACTTTCTTACTATACAACAAATAAATGTTGAGTAAAGGATATTTCTTAAAAAAAAAGCATTTTAATAGCCGAGTATCGTATAATCATGTTACGCTGTTATCGAATTCATGTTTAGTATTTTAAGATATACTGGTGTCTTTTAAAAATCGGTTTAATATCTATTTAGCATTCTATATCATTATTTATTAAACCTCTTTTTACTTATTGATTGTCTTCGCTTATAGTGCACTCGAGTTTTAGCTTGGCAGCGCTCCTGACATCAACTGCCTCTCCATTTCAACCTCTTCTATATAGAACTGACTCGTTGGTGCCTTTATCAGTTTTATTGTCATGGCTATATTTATGTGTCGTGACCTTGCCGACATCGTCGCACCCGTCAGTGGTAGTTCCCACTAAAGTAGTGTCACCCGTAAAGCCTGGATTGCGTATCTGTCTCCCTCCCTGCGGAATACCATACTGTGCTCATCATATTTGCTTCTTTGGAAGAAATCAGTAGGTGCGTAGATTCTTCAGACCAACCAGCCTGTTGGTCTGAAGCCGTCGTTGAGGGATGGTTCGGTTCTTCCACTAACTTCAAATATTAGTGCTGCTGCTGCTGCTGATCAAAGTGTAGAGCAAGATTTAGATAAGGTGACCCGCTATATATTCATATAGGCGGTATATGTATGAATGTATGTTTACATGTTAAACATAAAATGGATTCATTTTTAGAATTACCATTTACTGGTTTTAAATTGACAGCATTAAATTTGCTAATGTACATTCAGAACACACCTTTGTTTGAAATATTAAACATTTTGAACAAATTTAACTTATACATTTTTTTAAATATTGTAGAAATTAAAATTTTGAATTTATTTTTAGGTTTAAAAACCTATTTGTCTGAAAAATCTCTTAAAAACCGCTTAAATCATTAAATGAAAAACGGTCTTAAAAAGCTGGAAGCATTTTTCGTGAAACAAACCAGACTGTTTCTTATTTACCCCCATCGGAAAACAGTTTTTTATACGAAGTATTAAGATTTTCCATAGCAGAAAAAAAAACGGATTATGTTATTATTAACTACTATTATTTTTCTTTCTCTTCTTATCTTCTTTGCTCTAATTTAATTATCAGCCCTTAAACATAATTGTCTTTACAAATAAACAAAAGGCTGTATTTCTCTTTATTTACTTCAATCAACAATCACGCATACTAACATAATATTACACCTTTCTTCAACTCTATAGTTTTATCCTCCCACAACTTATGTCTCAGAAATAACACTACCAGAGTAAGACAATAAGAAAACAGCCTTTATAAGTTGGAAGCAAATTTGAACCGAAACACCCGGGTGTTACACCAATTATTCTTTTGCCAAGTATAAACTAAAACATGGTTGTTTTCTCTGAACGCAGTTGAACTGTATTGATTCACACCGACACATGGTATATATTCCAAAATATATTTCTGGGAAATATTGCTCAGTATTTGTTGTCTTTATGCGTTCATACCTGTCTAGCCAGTTCTACCCCTGCTCCTGTATTTGGCACTCTTGATATCCATTATTTGATTGATCTACCGCATATTGACGGTACAGTCCCCTATATTGTACTTTTATGCCTTCAGGGCGTATACTGGATTTTGAACTTGTCATTCGTTTTTATTTTGAGTGCTATCTGTGTAGTTGACGCTAATTATAGCATTTTTCAACGTACTTGATCTGATCCTACCAAGTGTTTATATGTGTTACACGCCATGCCTAGATCAATTTCTAAATTAGCGAAATGTTTTTGTGTGTCTTTTTTGTAACTATCTGTTCTTTATTAGACTGAATTAGATATCATTTAAATCTCAAATAGTACTGAATCTTGGTGTTAGCTTGACAGAAAATATAGTTATCAAGTTTATTTTCCTATTAAGCCAAATGATAGGCTCGTCGAACTGTCTTGACCATGAAGAGACAAGTAAGTTTGGCTTGAACTTGTGTACGACGCATAACCGTAGACTTTTAATAGAAGAGACCTATTCCACGAACAGCTAATTCACCAAAGTTCATGGCCATAACCCACCCACGCGGATGTATCAGAGTATCTTTTGCATAATACTCAAAACATAAAACGCGACTAGCATAATATGTTGCTGTATACTTTGGAATCCCCCCTCCTGAAAGAAAATTTCTGGCACTGACCTATCTATTGTCTTTGATACAATTTTAAGTCCTGTAATGTTGCTTTTAATGATACCTTTTTATTCTTTGCAATATCTATACCTACTAGTAGGTAAGTACGCTTTGAACTTAATTGCAGCCTTTATGTACGTAGTTATGGAGTATATTGCATCAACAATGATGACACATACTAAGTACATTAACGCGTGGGAGTTACAGATGCCTAGATCGCATTCTCACAACACACTGAGCTCTGCCAGTGCTTCAAAGATTACAATAATAACTGTTCTCACCACTGAGCTGTGAGGTATGCGAGCTGTGTATACGTATTTTTAATTTTAGCCTATCACAGGTCCTTCTATAGCTTGTAACCTGGTTTGCAATGTAAGTGTGGTGCGCTTTTTGGTAGGTAGGATATACTCTTTCTCGAAAAGGAGTACCCAATACATGGATTCTTCCAATTTACAGAACAGTAGTTCTTCGCTTTGCATAGGTGTGTTCAATAGTGTTGTTTACTGTGGTTGTTTAAGAAGTTTTTGACTCCTCTACTTTGATTACACACCTACGTTTCTTAGCTCTAGGGGTCTGCTAAATTGTTAATTCTACAAGAACTCCAAAGTCTACATACTTGAGAGGGGTCGTCAATATATTTAGTCAAACACTTTATTTATAGCTTGCTGAATTGCGTAGGTGTATGTAATACATACATATGTATATTAATTTGAATTGAGTAAAACATGCTAAAGATATATTAATGAAATTGCATTATTGTATGGCAAGCATAGTAATTGTGATATTAAGTATTTTTAAGTTCTAACTGTTTCAGGAAACTTTGTGGGTAATAAATTGGAAATCATACTTCTAATTGTTTGATTCTTTAATACCATGATAACGGTACATTTTAAATAGTATACTTCCAAAATAAACACATATTTTTTATTCAATTAATATACATGTACTATAATATATTGTATTTATTTTGTATGGTTATTCCTGGAAGCTTTTTCTGCTGTTAATAATATATTATGAATAATAATCATAATAATATATATATCCCCAATGATTATCACGTATCTATTGGTTATATCTGCCCTGTTTTAGGAATTTATGAGGCCCAGCTCACTAGGGGATGTAACTCTGATCTATGGCATGGGTGAGTAAATATATATATTCTTTGTAAATATATTGCAAATATAATGGCATTATTTAAATGATAGTAAATATTATTACAAAATATTTTAAGAATGACAATTGAATGATTATAATCATATAAGCAATTTGCAGTATATGTATGTCTGTCTAAAATACAAAATCATTCGTTTCTATTAAAAATGAGAATTATAATATTAGTGGTATATTACTTTAAATGTTTATATATTTATAATCAATCTAAATATATGGCAATATAGTTTGTAAGCTCAGGCCAGCATGGAGGGTAACTATAGGACATCACAAGACTGGGACAGCAACAATTGAAAAACTATTAATAGTTTGAAACTGTATTAATTTCATCGTGATGATACCTTTATCTTATAAAGATAAGGAGTCTCTCGATTAAGTAAATTGATAATTATAATAGACAACTTATTGAATGTATCATAATGTGTTGTATTACCTTTGAATATCTTCATAAATTGTTCAATAGTAAACAAAAATGTAAAGTAGAAAATTAAGTGGATTAGAATGAGACATTGTTTTGAAAGGAGCGCCGCATTTAAGGCTAATTTCATTCTTTTATAAACTGAGCTACACACACGTTTTGTAATTTTATACATAATAATAATATTTAGGCAATAGTAATAATATATACTTACTAATAACATATTAAAAGTAATGTAAATATAGACATAATTACAATTAAACATTTAATTGAACCAATATTGTGCAACTGAATGAATTTACAAAGTGTAAAACAAAGAAAACCTTTAAGATGATTATCAATCGAAAATGTTTTAAGAAAATCATTTAGATGTAAATATATTCCTGAAGTGTTTTAGGCAAATAGAATAATACCATATTATTGGCATATATATTAATATATCAAAGTTTTTCGTCTCTATTTAGGTTTTCGAAAGCTATACTAGGATTATGTAAGTAGTAAGTAGTAAGTAGTGAGCTAGACATTACGTTCAGAACCCAGTAAAAACATTAAATATACAATATTATGTAGGTCTTCATCTCCGGAAAATATAGGCTATCATTTGAAAATTCTGTAAAATTCAATATATTTCATGAAAGTGGAATAATACACTCTCGCATTTTTTATACTCTATCTTAAGATATTTTACTTCATCGTTATTGTTTAATAGCTATTTGTGCATAGCCGGCCTTATTTCAACATTTTTTTCACTCCCCTGATGGCACGCTGCACCGCCAAGCATTTTGCTCTATAATTGTATGAGCACACAGGCTTACACCCCTTTGCTTTTCAAATAGATATAGCGGATAATATTATTTTCATATATTATAAATATTTAAAGTGTATACTACTATTTTTGGTACAAGTAGTATAGATAAATTATTGTATAAAATAATATTTTATATTAAAGTTCTAAAAGCTTATATTTGTTATTCATATTACATTGTAATATTGCCAGTTTGAAATACTTCTTTATACATCATGTATGACACTTCTCCACAGAATTGACACATCGGTCCCTGCCAAGCTGTGATCAAGGCGAGTTGGGGACCACCCCGACCAGTCTTTTAAATACTCCAACTTTTGAATCCAAAGCGTTCTCCAGCGCTCTCGACTTTTCTCATCAGCAGTATCTTTGTTGAAGGCTCTTTCTCCACTATTGCTTCAATTGAAGAAATTGAATCTGAACCGTAAGACGCTAGCATGAGCGTTGTGCCAGTATTGAAAGCAGGCTGATTTGATTTTCTAATCAATTCTTTTTGATTTATCGATCAATATATATTGACAGCAAATTCATAAAGAAAGTGTCTTTTTTCCGTCGTCAAACAATCATTATTTTTCATTGATTTGACGAATAACAGAACTGATCACTTGTCACAAATAACGTACGACTACTGTGATATTTTATTCGTCCAGAGCAACGTCTTTTCTATCCCCCCCCCCCTCCGTGTATAAGGTGTCGGTATTTAAAATGCTATTGTATGTATATCACACAAGAGTAAACTTAAAGATATATTATAAAACTAATTAATATATTAAAAAAGTATATTATATATCACATAATATGTGCTTGTGCTGTTTTCTGTTGTAATTTGTGCATAAGCGTCAAATAGTTGTTTCGAAAGGCATATTCTTTATCGCAATGAGTTAATTCATAGACTAGTTAAGACAGGCAAATGACTAATTATACACTCATTTTTAAAGACCAGAAATAAGATCTCGCTGAATGCCAAGTGGTTAAACCGAAAATAATTGGGGCTTGTTTTCAGTGTCCATTTGGAGGGCGGTATCGTTTCTATGTAACACTTATACTTCATTTCCGTATATAAATATGTTTGAAATAAAATGTACAACTTATGAAAGCTTTTGTTGTTCACTTAGTAATATACTCACATGATTATGTAATACATGACTTTGACACTTCTATGTACAGTATATACATCATATTTCCCTCTGATCGTGTTACAATAGAACCAAAACCATAACTGCTCACACTAGCTGTGCTGCTTAACATTTTAGCAAACAACTGTGATTGGATAATGAAACCGATGATATTTTTGTATTATTATCGTGATACTCGTTGTATTGTTACCTTACTGAAAAGAAATGCATTCTTCATTCCTAAATACTGTTCCCCTAGTATTTGCTAATGAAATAACATAATATAACAATGGTCACTTCAAACGGTCACTTGTATCTGAACATCCCATACCTACTAAGTACACTGTAATATGTGATGTATTTATTTAAAGTTATACTCTTGTTTGTTGTCGCTAGATATTTAGAAGATATTTTTTTCTTCATCCAAGTATTATAAAATGTAGGTACATATTAAATATTCTTGTTTCTTATCCTTTTTGTTAATGTAAATTTCAATATATTATTTGTATTATTATTAAATAAAGAAGATAAATGATGTAACAATTGTCATTTTACTTGTGCCAGTATTCCACCTGGGTTGGGCAATCTCGCACGACGAAATTATAATGACTAACCTAAATTTCGAATGCGCATACAATATTTTCTGCTTTAATTCTAAGTGAATGCGCAAACGGAAATTTATAAATCTTGTTATATTTTCATATCATGCAAAGTAGAATATAACTTGTCTTTTTACACAATCAAAATGAATAAATCTAGTATGTTCAAAATCACACCTGGGAATACTTATTTTATATCACATTTACATTGCTCATAATTTTATATAAAATAATTACATATTTACACTCCACAGTGTGATTTTTGGCAACGACCTAGCTGGCAATTTAATATCATATATATTTAAAAGCTTAAAAATTAAATTCTGGTGATTTTAATGAAATCAAAAATGTACACTTTTATATCGAAGAATATTATTTATGAAAAACATCAAGAAGCACTGCATTAGTATTCTTAAATGTGGGTATGATTTAAAAAGGTTAGCTAATATAATAGGTCTTCTTCCGTGTTTTCAGAAATTTAACTTCACAAAACTAGCTTTCACATTTTGATCTAATTTTTGGATAATATATTGCTCCAAATACAGCATATTATGAGTGTTAGACGCGGCATCATTGAAAATGATAGCTTCAAAAATACTTTACATTTGCAAATTGAAATTAATTCACAAAAAGTATTCATTTAAAAAAATATAAACAAAAGGACCACGTAAACAGAAAACATTATTTTAAGATTTTGCAGCATTATGAAAGAGATATTTATCGCAAGATTGAATTTACCATTAAATGTAGCATTAAATTACTATATTACAAATATAAACAGTTCTATGAAAAGAAGCATTTTAGCACATTCATAATAAGTTTGTAATATTATAAATACAACACATAACTGAACAGTACTATAGTAGTGAATACAGTTCAGAAATTAGCTATACAGTTTTAAAAAGAAGAGCTATAAATGAATAAGTTACAATTAAGACTAGGGTTAGAAAATGACACGTGGAGAGATTCTTGAGATAAATCCAATTTACATTTTTAGCGGTATCCGAAATTTAAAAAATCATTAAGTGTAAAATTACATAACAACCAATGAGAAAATATAGCAGTTTGATTAATTAGATGTGTGTTCTTAAATTCGATAATATAAGTGCCCTTTAGTTTTACTTAAACTATAGCACTCTTCGTTCTCAGAACGATAATAACATTAATAGATCACATTAGAACGAATTCTATCCGAGAAACATGAAAAATACTCTTACAAGTAGCAAAATTAAGTTTGGCAGTTAGATTCAATTGCTTACATAAACGATAAAACGTTTGCTTAAACTTAATAGATTCATTATTAAAAGTGGTACAATTTGTATAATTAAGATATTTAACAATTCTTATCATTATGAGGAGATAATTGACTACATTTTTATTTCTAAAATATGATGCCTCAAACTTTCTTTTAATGAATTTGTTTCATGCCTTGACACGTTTAATGGTTATAACGGAAAGCGAAATCTTTACTTATGTCTAAAATATATGGAAACCATAATACGGTTTTAGTAATATAATTAACTACATTCAATGAAATTTAAACTAATAAATACATTTTATGAAAATATATGAATACGTTGCGCTATAATTAAGTTGTTTAGTTATTAAAAAATGAGTGTGTTAAAACGTTTGGTGTTATTATGCAAACACGCCATTTAGGCATGGAAATGAGGGGACACATCATTTACAACTTAAATTCGAAAAATACTTATAATTTTTTTATATTAGGGGGTTAAAATGGCACACTTTTAGAATAAAACAAAGCATATTTTTCACATTTATTGATATACAAACACCTTTAACTTTAACAAGTATAGTATATCTTAAATACACAAATTCGAACTTTGTAATAAGTGATAGGGAATATATTGCCTGATAGTATACTAATCTATATTGTTGTGTAAGGCACGGAATAGTTTCATAGATCCCACACATAAATAATGGTACATCAATCAACATCGTATCAATAAAATGAATTTAAAATGTTTTCATAAAGATAAAAGCATATAAATTTAGACACTTTTCAGTAAATATTTGTATATTTACATAAAAATAAAACTTGATATCATCGATTCCTTAAATTGTTGTGTGACCATGCATGGATTTCTTTAATATGCATTAATATATTGTATGTTTTCATAGTATCCTAGAATTAAAATGTTTTTGACTTACTTATCTACATATACATAGCTATTGCCAAATGTCTAAAAGTAATTAGTTAAACAACAAATTAACAAATAATGAGTATGCATCTTTATAGCCTATAAGTGTTAGTTCCAATTAATCTAATTGCGTTATGGTTAATATCTGGCATTTTTTGTAAGGCGTGGAATAAAATATGGTGATAAATATAGAAAGGTATAATAATACTGAATACTCTTTCCTATACGTTTTCAATGATTTCATGCTTTTATATAATTAAAGTAAAGTAAGGAATATTGAATTGTAAGTAGTTTTGTAGAAGAATTCATGGTACTTGTTAATATGTAAATTTAAGACATAGGTATACGACAACTATGTATGTAATATAATATTATTTTATGCAGATACTTTTCACCCAGCAATACCGTCGTTAAAAGGCTAAAGCTGTGTATTAAACATAACGTGAAGCTTATACTATTATTATTATTTACATCGAGTAAATGTATTACGTCATATTACGTCACTGACTGTAATCATCAATCACTAATCATCATAAGGCATTTAGTTTACACATCTTACTTACTTTACACAACCAATACGTATAAAGTCAATAAAAATAGTTATTATTTAGGCTGAAGTTTTTTTCCCTCGTCTTTGCCAAAGCAAGTATTCAGAAGATATACCATTAAAAGAGTATAATATCACCAGAGAATAATGGACCGAGGATGACGTTTATGCAAAACAAGTTTTCTACAAGATATATCTAGTATCATAGTTGGCACGTTCCTGTTTTACCCCACACCAACTACAAGTTATCTCATTATGATTTAGTTGACAGTGAACCTATATTCAATCAATATAGAGCTGTTGTTTCGTAATTCTCCCCAAATATTTAAGAATACCGATTTTCTCACTTCCATGTCTACTCCACATTTTGTCCGTTCATGAATATAATCGACCCAGATATACAATCTGAAACCCAATTGTGAGTCTCAGCTGCTGTCATAGAATAATTCTCTGAGTCTTGGAGTAAGTGGTGCTATCCAGGAGCTTCTCCACAACACCCTTGACACATCAAAAGAGGTGATTAAGCTGATCAAATACTCGCCAATAGGAGAACATATATTCTGTGTGAATTAATAAAACTGATCCGGATAACGAGGATGTCATTACAGTTATTTCAGATAAGCACTTCTTACTTTTTGCTCCGCACAAAGTACAACGTTATTAAGGCCTAATCTTTCCATTAAATTCTTAACAACTATGTTTCCTCTATAATCCAATATAATTTCAATATTTTCTTAAAATAAGAAATACATGCCTGGACAAGTGAAGTTCGAGCTCGCATAATTGGGTGTTTCTTCAAAAATATATTATGTTTGTATTTAATAGGACAACCATAACTGTACATGTTAAAAAGTCACTTTCCGAAAACATTTGCATTAATCTCATTTGTATATTAGCAACTCACTCTTCTCAACTCATCGCTTAATACTAATAGATTTACTCCAACTCTTTGAGTAGTAGCTTTGGCATGTGGAAGAGTCATTCTAAATGATAATGACGTATGCTGAAAATGTCTTACGCTAAAAAACTTCAAAACTAAATACTTATAAATCTTCAGACATATTGTCTTACCTCCTTTGAAACGATTATTCTCTGTTAATTTATCAATCATTCCATTCGATACTAGGTTAACTTTCTTAAATTGCGGGTACTCGAAAATTGATGTAGAATATCTATCCATGTTGTCTATAAATGTCAGGTGATGTTGCGTTAGACACCGATGAAACGACGCACAAAAACAAATCCTTTAAATGGTAAATATAAAGTGCCGCCTGATTTTATCTAATTTGACGGCAAAAAAGCAAAGATAGTTATTTTTGTATTTTTTTCATGAACAAAATTAAAATGTTATTTGAGTTCTCTTTTTTGAAAGAAATGACTATACAGGCATCTGACACGGGACTTATTTTCTTTCTGAGAATTTGATTGGACGTTTTCTTTACCAATTTTGTTCAATTCACCTTTTTTTTCTTCAGTTTTCTGGTATTATCAAAACTTTTATTTTCGTCCTTAAAGAACGTTTAAAAAAAATCGGATTTGACTGATAGTTGTATGCAATTGTTGTACTATTTTTTATGCTCAGAAATCTGTTTCATTTTATTAATAAAACACATTCGCATATTGAGTATGCTAAACATTACTTCTTGTCAATCCTATAATTTTATTCTACATTAGTGGTGTATTTCTTAGACTATTATTATTAATAATAATTGTATTAAAATCTTAATATAAAAAGCAGTTATATTTATAAAACTTAACTGTATTTTATAGCTTACTTTAAAAAGAAAGATTACAAGTGAAAAGATCATTCAGATATAACAATTAAAATATGACTTTATTTTATGTAAGACTTAGGGTACATTATAGGTTTAATATCTTTTCATTAAAACATGAATTACAGTATAATATGTAGCATTTATATATGTATTATCAATTAAAAGTTACATTTACCAACACTATTGTACAATAATATGCAATAAATATTGTAGATATAGATATACATATATGTACATAATACAGTATTCTTCAGGCAGTGTTAGCAATTAGTATACATAAATATGTAATGTTGTATATTAATATACATAAATTTCGTATGTATGTGTAATATTTTTCAAAATAAAAATAAAAATAAATGATATCTATATCAAGAATTATTTTACATAAGAACCTCATTAATAAAACTGGAAGGTTGGTGTTTAAATAGCTCCAATTATTTATATATTTAATAAAGACTATAATATGTATTACTGTCATATAATAAAAATGGTATAATATATACTATGATACGAGTACTGTTATTTAAATTTGTTCGAATTTGTAAAAATAGAGAAAACATTTATAAACACATTTTTAGCAATATTTGACGAATAGTATACATGTATATAAATCTTATGTATGCACATTGCATTCTTCTGCTATGGAATGCCCAATTTTGCATGCTTGGTGCAAATATAAAATACAATTGTGATAAGTATGATATACTGTTACGTTATACAAGTAGATAAATTATCCCATTTTTGTATGTTACAATTGGTGCATAATTTCGAACTGAAATTTATAATCAATGCAAAAGTAGTACGTTGCTATAACGTTGGTTCAAATGTCCTAAGATAATCATTCGGATAAATTAATAAAGATTCCAATTTACAATAGACAGCTTTAACATCACTATTTTATATTTTCTGAACACCTGGACGCAGTACAACGCTAAAACAAGTATAGCAGTGAAATCGATCTTTAAGAAACTTTTTAATATACCAGTCTACTTGCAATGCATTTTGGAACAATTCTTTTCTAAAATTAAATCTTCTTGTACGATCAAGAAAATAATAGCTCAAATATGTATGATTATGTCATTAAAGTTATTTAATTTGCAACATTGAAAATATATTTAGTTTGTGCAATACTTTTATATATAATAATAACAAATAAATATATTTAGAGCATATTTAATAAAAAATTGAATAAACCGTTACATTACTAATCTTGCTTTCAATACTTCATTGAGGTATAAGTTTAACTGTCTGGTATAACAGTTTGAAATACATTATTTACAGTCAATAATATGTTTCAAAATAAAATTGCTTGCAAATTATTGATATTTAGTCCAGCATAAGGTGACTACTTTTAATTATAAGTGAACAAGATTATTATATTCCTTAATACAATTTGATATATTACTATTAAAAGTTTAACCAAGTTTTTTTTATAATATATTTGTATGTCAAAATTATGGCCATTTTGGATAAGTTTTAAGTGTTCGTTTGAAACTAATAATATCTGCTGTTTAAGTTGTCCATTATTTTTCTTTTTGTAGTCAAAAATTATCCAAGATGTCACAATTAGGAAATCAATATTAAAGTTTTCGATTATAAGCATAGATTAAATATAATATACAGATTTTCCACTTATATAATTGATAAAAATGTAAAATTGATCGCGTTAAAACTTTTTCTTTAATAGTAAAATTAATGTATTTATAAAAGATAAATGGGTAATAATAAAGTTGCATTAGGCATCTCAATTAAAATAATTTTATAAGATTTTATTATTTTACAATTTTATCAGATCAAAACTCCGGCAGTTGTAATTTTGGAGTATGTCTGCTGTTTAAAAATATACTACAAACTGTTCTATACATGTATTTTGAGGTACACGGAATCAAAATGTAGTGACAAACGATGTAATGACCAATATTTCAAAGTCTATACTAGTATTTCTTTGTGATTTTAATAATTTTTTACTGACGATGACAGTCATATTCCGCAATAAAGTCTATACAAAACGCATACACAAAACAATAAGATAGATAGCAGAGATATTTACAGTGGAGAAGATGTGGTTTTAGGTCAATTATTTTGATCAAAAGAACCCTTTTTTCTTGGGGAATAAAAGTAACACTTCAGAAGGTGCAGTTTATTATTAGGGACAACAAATCTTTGTAGTAGTGGTTTAATTGGTCTCTAGAATATCGCAGGAGGACTTTTACACATAACTGGCGCTGTAGAATGTACAAGCCTCACCTTGCGATGCTTGCCCCGAGGGCTGTGGCGATGTCATTTTGCTGCTTTTCTGCTGCTGTTGAAGACTCGTTTGTGGTTTCCGACGCGCCTGGGTGGTATTATAGTGCTCCTGGTAGAAGCTTCCGGCTAAGCTCGGGTGCTGTGGACGCATAAATCCGCCGCCACCGCCGCAGTTTGCTTCAATCGCTGTTTCACGAATAGGCGAGAGTCTCTCGCCATCCATCGATTGCTGACGTGGCAAGGACGCAGTCGAGAACTCACCGCCGCTAGTATTGCCAATCGACTTTCCATTGCCACTACTCGATGGCATGGTGTTAACAGCGAAGGTAACGCTGTTCTGATTGGACGAGGCTGTTGGTGCTTTCCCGGACTGGTGATTGGTCCCACTTAGAAGACTCTCGTAAGCCGATCCTCCGCCCGTTACCTGGGTGGTAACGCCTGCAGAACGTGGTTGATGCTGTCGGTAGGCGGAGGGAGGGTCCAGAGTTGAGAAGGGATCAATATAATTGGCACCCCGTAGTGTCCGAGAGTCCTGCAACGTCGCAGCACTGAGGTGATGTTGTTGAGGCCGATTGTCGTCCTTGAAGGTGTTCATGGATTTATTGATCGCTGGAGTAAAGGAAAAGCGATAGTGCTTTACTCTTTTAATACTATCGGATTGTTCTATATATTTAACTGAATATTTAATTAATTGAATGAATATATTACACAGAAATAATGGATATTTCATTGGTAAAAATTGTGTGAATGTATAATATGGTACTTATTATAACAACGACTTTTTTACCGTTTGTCAAATTTATTCCTTCAATTAATGCAATTACTCAAACCATACTTACGTATCAAAATGTTATATAAATTTCTCTCTTTAAACATTTGTATTATTTTAAAGCATTTATTTGTCTACTTTGATTTACAATTTCTTCTAAAACCAAATACATACCACGCACACATGAAACTAATATTAATTCACATCATATATGTAATGACGCACATTTGGTAACGCTGAAGGTATATTAATTTGGGTAATATGAATCGGTTACATATAAAATGTGCACTTATCACTTGTTTTCCAACCTTTTTAATTTTTTAAACACGTCTTTCAATCACATTTTCAAGTATGTTACCGGTTGACCACCTTAATCAAACCTGTTATTTGGTTTAAGAATAAATGTTATACTGTAGTGGTTATGTATGTCAACACAATTTTAAGGGGGTTATCAATAAATTGGCCTAATTTGATAAAAATATATTCAATTATGCATTTTGATTAATATACTTTAAAACATGATTGTAATGCGAAATGCTTATTTGGTTGTTTATGCATGGGTAACATGGATCATAACATAGGTCTTAGCTTAACATACTTTGATAGATGGGTCCGCTACCACCGCCAACATCAATAAGTGGCTGACAAGCAGATCCCCGTGGTAGACTTGAGGTCAACACCCCTGATGACTGCAGTGAAGCTGAGGCAATCGTGCTGCCTAGTCCAGTGTCACTTCCACCACCTCCTCCTCCGTTACCAGTAAATCCGCCTGTTTCGCTGCCAGTACCGGTCCCAAGGTCATGGCGCAAGGATGAGGAGCCGCTGTGGAACTGCTGCTGGTCAAAGCCACCCGGATAGGGGACGTAAGCGTAACGTGGTGGACAGCTCGAATCCTGCGGATGGAGTGGTTAGGTTATAGCCTAGCAAGAAAGGACGTCTATGGACGTATGGTATCTAGAGATAAATCT
>JAYRBW010079273.1:0-24024 GCA_036023295.1 Invenusta paracnida | reverse complement strand
AAATATTTGTTATATAAATTAGCTATGTATTTTCAATTGTCGACCATTTTCCGTGTCGACGCTATTCCGCCAACCGTTTTAAACAGGTAGCCCGTAAATTGTGGATTTTGTATAAAAATTCCATTACAATTTTCGTGCATCGCGTATTTAAATGACGTTCCCCAGCGTGAACTGTTAATTAAAATTTCGTGCGCATTTCATAAAATTCATATTATTATACTACTGAAAGTAAAATATGTAGTATATATATAAATTATGTACAATTATTTCATGATCCTGCTTGGGACTGATTAGCTATAATGTATTATTTTTAATGACGCCGCACATAAATTTCGAAATTAAAACATAATTTTAAATTTGGATTTCGCACTAAATGTGTATGGAATTTTGAATGATGCGCGCAAACTATTTAAAAAAAATCGTGGAAATTTCTGCGTATTTTGTAGTACTTTAATGTGATTGGCCGGGAAGGTTTGAGTGAGGAAAGGGGAGGGCAATATTTGTGGGTTGTCAGGGAGAGGGACTGGGAGGAAGGAAATATTTGTGTAGGAATCATCCTTGGGGATGTACTCCTTTCTTACTGCTTCTTATAAAAGCATACTAGATATAAGTATAGGTATTCGAAAAATAAGTTATTAATAGTTAAAAATACTTCGAAAAAAATTATGATCCCCAAAAGGTATTCCTCTTATTGTAAACACGTGAATTTGAGAGATGAAATATTGAACTATTGTCAATATTTGAGAATTCTAAGAAACATATTCTTATTTGACAGAATTAAGCATCGACAATAATGTTACATAAATATTGCAATATGTTACTCCTAATTAGTGACATTTACATAACATCATCAATGCGCCTTTTTATATGCATATATTGTATTATTACCAACTTTATTATTGTTAAAGCTGTACATACGTTTAAAAAAATTGAGTTATGGTATTTTGTTGATTTATGATGAATATGACCCATATAATAGTCAATATTAATATACTGACAGTTTTGTCAAAAAGTTTTGTACCGTCAAAAGTATAGAAATTCCAAATTTCCATAAAAAATATAAAGTTAATGTGTTACATAAATTACGTGTTATGTATTGTTTATAAACTTAATACTATCATACCAATAACTTCATTTTTAAATATATATTTTTAAATACTTCGTTAAACTTTCTCTAGTCACAGGAAAATTTTTCTAATATAATATAATAGGACTCAATTTCATCTCCAAATTAATCTTAGAAGTGTGCAGAGAAAATGAGATATCTTTCCACTAGTATCCGACATACAAGACATCTAACAGGAGTTTCAGACTTCAGTTAATTGTCCTGCAGTAGAAGATGCTAAATGACTCTCCAAATTACTGAGGAACTTTTGTCATCTAAATTCTCTGAATACGTCTCATTAAGAGCGGAACTACAAAGTCTGAAATGCGTGTAGACGAGCCACGGCTAATGTCAGATCTTTTTCCTGTGCTGCTAATTAGTAATATTGTTCACAAGAGTTGTGTTGCATACACATGGAATTGTCTGTAATCAAAAATGGTTCAATTTGGATTAATTTATTTGTTATCTTTCATTTTGTCACATTTGTAAGCAATGCAAAGTTAAAATATTCCTTTTATCAAATACATTTACGTCATGAACTTAAAATGTTGTCGAAATTTGTAGTAATATTGGAGAAATATATATATTGAAATTATACAATACATTAGTAAGATTTAAACTAATAAAATGAATGAAATTTAAAATGTCGTATTTTTACTTTTGATATATTTCTTCGTTTTTTTAAATTATAAACAAATTTAAGTTGATAGTTAAATACATTATAATTATAAATAAAATATTGGGATTATAGTATTAATTAATGGAATATATCGTCTTAGACTAGCACAAATAAAATTTGTTTTCTTTATCAAGTTTTAAGAATTGAGATTTTCAAATAATACAGATCTATACATATCTATATATATATTGTTTAAAAGATAGCATTGCGTATATACCTATTCATTTATCTATAATTACAAAATGTGTCACAAAAACGTGTTATCAGATGGCGCATCTCATAGCGAGGTCCTTCAACGGAAGGGTAGCCGTCTCATGCGTTGTCTCGTTGATATTGACATCATGCAAAAGTGTTTTGATGTAGATTCCCTCGTGACCTTGGCATTGATTAATGGGAGCTGACGACTGCCACAGAAGCACATCATGGACAGTCTTTGGACATTACTGCTCCGAGCGGATAAGATGGCCGGCCAATTTCACACGTCGCTGTTTAATCAGTTGGCTAGGTGGGATCAATCTGGCACGAGTTGGTATTGGACATGACGTCAGGCCAGTGTGTATGTTGAAGCAAGCCCGCAGCAGGTTCGAATGGGTAGCGTCGAAGGTGGCAGTGGTGGTCCGAGTTTTGGCGTTGTAGAACAACCCCGACTCCACAGCAGAGTACAGAGCTTCTCTGGTAGACTATGCGAGTTCCAGTTGATCACACAGAGCTTGTTGCCAGCGGACCAGGCTAGTGCTCGACGTTGAAGGAAGTCGGCCTTAGAGTCAGGGACGAAGCCTCCCAGGTACTTGAAATTAGAACAACGTGGAAGCAATAGTGTGACTCCAGAATTGCCAGTGCAAGTGATATTGGCAGCCAGGTTAGAGGGGACTGTAAGCATTATTGGTCGTGATTATCTGTAGGCCAACACTTGATGCAACTGACACGAGATTGTTCAGGATTCTTTGTGTGGCTTCATGAGAGGATGCGAGAAGAGCCAGATCATCGGCGTAATAAGCAAGTAAGGTGAGCTTCTTCTCCGGATTCCTGCTACTGCGTCACTTACAAGGGAGAAAGTCATCTGTATTGTTTGGTAGGGCAGTATTTATCACCCAGTCGAGTACAAGAACGAATAAGAATAAAATATAGCTATACAATGTATACAGTGCATATGGGTCTGTCTACATGCAAGGTCGCATGGCTACATAAATATAAAGAATATGCCTATCTTAAGGGCATATAATAATAATTTTATTTATTTATTATTAGAATAAAATAATAGTTTATGCAATTAAATACGGATAAGATATACGTCAAACCAAGCTGATAATTACTATCAGTCAAATAATACATAGTTTTTCACTATCTGCCGCAATTTGACTTATAGAGAATAAATGCGCATATGATTGAAGTTATTTATTATTTGTTTTGATTATGTATATGCCTTTGATCTGTGTATCATGATACAAAAATTAAATATTAATAATGTTGAATTTTTTGATATTATTTCAATTATTGTTTTCAATGAAATTCACGATAAATTTTGTGATACATATAAAATATATAGTAACAAAATGTTAGTAGTTCATACATTTTTTTAGTAATAACATATATGGAATACTTTTTTTAGTGAAAAATATTCGGTATTTTTAAATAGTATTAGTATTATTAACAAGTTTGCGTATATACAAGTGTTAAATACTTGCCGTTTATTGGCATTAAATGAAAACAGAGAAAAAGTAATTAAGGAATGTCATGAACTAAGTTTTTGCTGAGAAAATAAAAAAAACGAAATATAGGGGAATACGAGTTAGTATTCTCTAATAATATAATATAGTTAATACTGTCAGCAGGGTCAATTTAATGGGTCAACTATGAATTGTTCTTGTTGTTTAGATGGAAGAAAAGACAAAACGGATGTGGGTAAACAAAAGAGTGATATTAAGATATCTTTGATTATCTGGAAAGTTCTTCCTCAAATATTACTAAAGGTTTGACGCTTCCTTGCAGGTCAAGATGACGTCCTTGATTTTATGAATACTCTATTTGAGCTTCTTTCTAGACAGGCCAGGCCACACATGGTCTATAATTTCTGGTTTGTATCATTGTCTTCGACATGTCATCTTTTCTTCGACATATCGTCCTATCTTTGACATGTCATCTTCTCTTCGACATGTCATCTTCTCTTCGACATGTCATCTTCTCTTTGACTTGTCATCTCCTCTTTGACTAAGGACGTGATGGATTATTCTGATTGTCCTGAAATTGTTCTGTATTGGTTTTGTGCACTGGATTCTGACATCAGCTAACATCTTACCATTTTGTAGATCTGCGTGAAAAGTACATGTACCTACATAAATATAACATGGTTGAATTCAGGCAATCCAGAGTTTTCTAGAAATTGTTTGCCTATTTTTTTTAATGTAGATTTTTATCTCTTTTACTGTTTTGTGTTTACCTTATTGTGCTTGTATTATCTGTAATATTGTTAACCTTTCTTATCATTTTCTTTTCTTTTCTTTTTTTGTTTGAAGGGACGGTTTTTCTTAATTATATTTATTAATGCTAAACTTGAATATTTTCTTGCCATATAACGCAATTAGAGTATCTATATATATTTCCTTCAAGATAAATTGAATGCATATTTGTAGTTAAGCTTTCGAGTGATTTGAAGTCTTACAGTGTTAATAATTGTTAATTCGTAGAAGTAGTCCTTTGGGAAACCTCATATTTTATAAGTAACTTGAAGTTGTATCTAGTTTCTTAGCGCGATACACTATATGTCACTTTTACATAAATCATCTATTGTAAACAAAGGACATGTAGATGTTATAAAAATCCTTTTAAGGGTCATTCTCTGAGAACATTTACGATATACTTGCTGTCATCTTATTCCCAAAAGCGCTCTTAACGTTCGCTTAAAGATTTCCGCTGTTCTGTGTTTTATATTCTTGTAATCTTACGTTGCCTTGAGTAAATTACGTAAAATTCGTTTATTGCAGACAATTTTATAGATAGTAGTTTATTAACCTGTAATATTTACATATTGGTTAAAAGTTATTCTATACATTAATATTTTATAATAGATAAACTTTTGTATATAATAACTATTTAAAATGATATAACTATATTACATATGTGGCAATGATTCTGGTAAAACGGATGATCATATATTGAATTTCTAGGGAAATCATTATTGATCATTATTATTTTAACACATAAAATAAGTTTCTCAATTGGATTTTAAAAATAATTTGCACAAACAATTTGTTTTTATGTTGCAGGTAATATTAACACCACATGTCAAATTTTTATAATAACGTATTACGTTATAGAATCATGTCGGTGAAAATCGTTTCGATAAATCTGCTCTTTATGTGGTATGTAGGATAAAGTTTACAATAACAATTTTTAATTATGGAAAACAACATTTAAAAGCATAACTGAAAACAAATTATTTAATAATTTAACATATATTAAAATACATCTAATAAGAAGAAGTTTATGTTATAATAATATTAAGTTTTTAAAAACGATACTATATAATTGCTACATGTTTTCTAAATGTCTTCTTTTGTAATAATTATTTTAATTACATATAATTAAACTATTCGATTTTAAAATTCGATTTTTTTATCTATGGTTTTTAGTATAATTTACTTTTATAATTATTATTTTATGTTTATCTTTAAATCCCTGCGACAGGTGCAACTGATAAATAATATATAATTCAAAGAGACGCTATTCTGTTTGTCATATTAGTTAGCATATTAGACACCTTCCGGTAAGTCGAAGAAGACGTAGGAATTATTTACAAACTAAACAAATTATTTATATTTTAAAATGTTGTCAAATCTACATTGAATCCAAACATATACAAATATTTATAAAAATGTGTCAATAAAGTCAAACAAGTCATTTTAAGAATAATTCATTCAAAATAATGGGAAAAAGATCTAAATATCAAAAAAAGGTAATTGATGCCTACTTTGACATTCAGTAATCAAACTTTAGTTTTTATGTTCAAGGTATTTGTCATTGCTCATTTTTATGACTAATGATCGCTACTTTAATTTGTGTAAAGTAATATAATTGGTCAACAATTTATTACATTATTTCGCGTTGTTCAACATAAATGTTTCACTCGAAGATGTCTCTGTTAATAAGTGGACTCTCCCCAAAGTGACTCGATTTATATCAGAATCTTGATGGAAATAGAAATATCTCGCAAAGCATTTATCAAACTGATTTTAGCAATAATTAATTAGAAATCTGTGATATGTATATATATATAACCAAATGTTAAGTCTTGTGAATTTTATTACAAGGGTGGAAATTTTCACATGAAAATAATTATTTCTGAATCTAAAAAATAACAACTTCTCCTTTGTTAAGTTTTAATCAATATTGCATAATATTTACCTGCATATCAGTAGCCAAATGTATATAATTTGACATATTACGCATGCTAATATGGAAATAATGATTAGAAATAGATTTTCGTTGTCCAATAATATCACTTTAGTTAAAACATTCCTTTGTGCCTAATTATTTGTTTAAGATAAATTGATAATCAATATTTGTAAACAATTAGCGATAGAATGAGATATATTATGTCCTAAATAATTATGCTAAGATGTCACAAGTTACTGATGAGAAACTCTGCTCAACCAAACGTCCACTTCTACACCTTATTTGCTTGACTGCTTCATTGGCAAGTGCACTGAAGGTTTTCCTGTATCAATTAAAAATTCGGAAATTAATAATTAAGAGAAGTGTTTTACAAGGAATTTGTCTGCAAGGGAGAAATTAACGGAGGAATAAAACTTGTAATATATATTTCAACTTTTCTGGAAGTCGACGCTAGTCAGTGTAAACAATTCAGAAGAATAACAAATTCACAACATATTTTTTGTAGTTTTCTGTTTATTTCTATAATCTTATTAGAACATTCACATCAGAATTTGTACTTTGTTAATAGAGTTAATTCCACCATTGAACAAATATTTCAGGAGTATAAAGGAATTAAGTTTAGAATTTAATTAAAAAATATAAAATAAACATAGATTCAAATAAACTCTCGATTTTGAACCTCACATTTGATTATTATAATAAGTAAAACATAAGTAATATATAAGTAATATATAATTTAATCAAATAATTATTATGTTGCCAAGTTATTCTTCAGAATTTGAAAACAATAAAATTTATTTACATCCTAATTTTCCCAAAAAACTTACTTAGGACATATAGAATAATAGATTTATTATAACATATCGAAGGAAAATTGAATGTTAAATGGAAATGAAGTGTATGCAAAAATCATCAATAAAACATTACATTTAATTATTACTTGATTTTAAATATGTAAAATATTAATTAAAACTATTATTTTTGTCATTTTCAATGCAAAAATGTCGTAACAATTTTGATAATTAAATGTATACGAAGATACATTTAATTTATTTTTATAGCTGTATTTATCAATAAAATTGCTCTATAATTGCACTGCTGTGGACGAATGAAAGTGCCTCCTGAACATTTTTATCAAAAAGTGACTAATTTTTTCAGAGATATCTTTTTAGTACACGATTGAGTGCAGACCTGTGAAATTCACTAAAATTAAAACACACAATCACTACATCACTGGTGAAATAAAACATAATATCTAATTATATGAATGAGTGAATTAGAATTACTATAATCTAGGTTATAAATGTATAAAAAGTTCCTGAAGCATTCTTTCATAATTGTCTTTCCAATTGTCATAATTGGATTTATATACGACTTAATGTCATGTAATGTCACAGACAACATTTATTTGGTAACATTCTGACTTCCTCAATTGGCGTCTAAAAAGCGTCATATTGTTTCTAATTTTAATGAAGTGGACAACTAGCTGCCCCCTCGGTGGCACCCCTGATGCTTGTGTGTCACTTTGAGCACGCTTGTTACCATCTGGCGCTGAACAGATCTGCTTCATATCCAAATGTAATAAATGAGCAATGCAATAATGTCTTTGTTTGTTACTGTATTCGTTTACAAATAATAAAACCTTATATATATATTAATACTATTTTGCTGCTTATTTATTTTTCAAAGTCTAAAATATATTGCATTTAATAGTATTTTCGAAGATATTAAAATTAATAAGAAAATAAGTTGACAATTTTATTATTCTTAATATTCATTGTTTTGATATAAATGCTATTTACATTCGTAAATCCCCTTCTGATATATCAACTCTTTAGTTTACAACATTTCTGGTGAGCCAAAAATAACTTTGTATAACATTTGTTTGTGATTTATCACTAAATTCAGCGTTTGTATAAAAAAAAAACTGTTCAATTTATGAACTCAATTGAATACACAAAACCATTAAAAAAATTAAAATAAATAAGACCATGTATAGACTATGTTTAGAGGTGTGTTGTTATACGGTGTGCCGCTTTGTGTGGCTTTACTATGTAGGTAATGTGAGTATCTTTCAGATTTTGGTGAGTTCATGACAATGGGTAGAAATTGGAATTCGAGTGGTCTTATATGTAGTTTCCTGAGTAGCTTTGCGATACAAGAAAGGAATTTCAAAGAGAGCAGATTGCATTTTTGGAGGAAGCTCAAAGCAAGAGTATAATAAGGTCAGCGAAGATCAGTAAAAAAAGACGTGGAAGGTTGCGATGTCGGTTAAATGAAACTAAGAAAACTAAAATTCCGAGTTACATAATTTTGGAAACCTAGAGTATTGGAATATTAAACTGATTCAATGATTAAATAAATGTTTTGAATATGCTCCTAAATTGGTGTGTGTTTGTGTTTCTATAGATGAGAGTAATTATATATCCCTACTTATATATATTTGGATAAAGGTCAGGAATATAGAGGAATCTAAACTATATTTGGTTCGCGTGACAGTAATTATTAGCTCGAAAATATATGTATTTTGATAATAATTTAGTTTCCTAAGCCGAGAGTTTGAGATATGATTCAAACTGAATAAAAGAAGGCGAATTATTAATGAGAACGAGTTTTTTGTAAATATCGTTTTTAAGATAGATAGTATAATTAGTGGTGGAAATTGTACTTTATTTATATTAGTCATCCGAAATGATCTTATACTACTTTTCATTGTCTGTTGTTAGACATTATTATAATAATAATTTAGCCATGTTGAAATGTTGAAAGCTTGTAATATCTTTTTAATTTTGATAAAATTCGGTTTCATCTAAAAAGTATTCATTAACTGTTTTACTTACTTATAGAAATTGTTCTGGCAAGACAAAAACGTTGCACCATCCGTAAGTTTCGTCAGTAATATTACAATTTTGAAACTTATAGTATAATCATCATCAATGTTAAGTGATATACTCTCCGTAATTCATTTGTATTAGTGCGAATGTTTCGCATCTTTCTCAACACCTGACAAGAGCTCTTCCGAAAATGTCTGCATATGATTAATTATAATATCCATGAATATTCATACTGCAGACACATTTTTTTTAATTTTCTCTCTTTATATGTTTTATAATAATGCCGCAGGGGAAGAAAAGTTTATTCAAAAGGCTTATTTAATAAAAGTCACTTTTTTTTAAATTTAATAATTAAATAATTGGGCATTATTTCAGTTTTATGAAGCTTACAAAAAGTGTTAGAAGACAAAAGTCGCAGAATATTTTTAAAATTAGATGCGCATTTCGATATCAAACAAAGATGTCATTATGTTTTGAATATTGTTCCCATATATATGACAATTTATACGTTTATTGATGTATATTCGGTTGGAAGTTATTTTGATTTATGCAAGTAGTAGGGTAGGTGTGTTATGACTTCACCCCCATGCATCTTGACCAATCAGAATCGAGCAAGACTTCAACCAATGAAACGGCTCCAAGAGTATAAAAGGAACGCGCGCGTCTGTTTCCATTCATTCTACTCTGCTTTTGTCTATCTAAACGAATTAGACTCCAGCTATTTGCGCCAAATTCAAATTTAAAAGTGCGCAGGATTATGTGGCACCAAATTTAAATTAGTACGCGGGATATAAAAAAACGATTCGTCTCGTAGTAACGTAAAAATTGGGTGCGTCATTCCAATTGTGAGGGAATTTTAAATGTTATATGCATCATGACATTATTAAATACGCGGGAATATTTTAATTAAACCTGGAATTATGTACCAGTATTAAATTGTATTTAAGGTGAAAACTTAATGGAACACCTATATTTAATGCATTTCTATTAATCAGAGGTAAACTATAATCACGCAACAATTAGGTTACATAAATACTATTTGTCTTTAATTTCGGTAGTATAGCTATATATAATTGTATTTTGAGAAAATTAATAAATTGCTAAATTATATAACTAAACTCCTAAATGATTCCCTATTTGAATGCTAAAAATACGCTAAACTCCTAAATTACTCCCTTAATGTATGCTAAGAGCTCCCTACCGGTATGCTAAAAATTTCCTAAAGTTATGCTAAACTCATAAATGAATCCCTTAATGTATGCTAAGAGTTCACTACCGGTAAGCTAAAAATATCCTAAAGATATGCTAAACTCCTAAATGAATCCCTTAATGTATGCTAAGAGTTCCCTATCGGTATGCTAAAAATGTCCTTAAGATATACTAAACTCCTAAATTATTCCCTTAATGTATGCTAATAGTTCTTTACCTGTATGCCAAAAATATCCTAAAGATATGCTAAACTCCTAAATGAATCCCTTAATGTATGCTAAGAGTTTCCTAACTGTATTCTAGAGATATGCTAAACTCCTAAATGATTCCATAATTCCTGCTTATTGTAACAGAATATATGTTTCGTGGATAAGCTTGTTATTTTTTACTTATGGTACTTATAGAATCATTTAGGAGTGTAGCGTATTTTTATCATACCGTTAAGGAACTTTTAGCATATTTTTAGGGAATCATTTAGGAGTTAAGCATATTTTTAGCATACCGTTAAGGAACTCTTAGCATATTTTTAGGGAATCATTTAGGAGCTTAGCGTATTTTTAGTATACCGGTAGGGAACTCTTAGCATACTTTTAGGGAATCATTTAGGAGTTTAGCATATTTTTAGCATACTGGTAGGGAACTGTTAGCATACTTTTATGGGATTATTTAGGAGTTTAGCATATCTTTAGGATATTTTTTGGCATACCGGTAGGGAACTCTTAGCATACATTAAGGAAATAATTTAGGAGTTTAGCATATCTTTATGACAATTTTAGCATACCGGTAGGGAACTCTTAGCATACATTAAGGGATTTATTTAGGAGTTTTAGCATATCTTTATGACATTTTTAGCATACCGGTAGTGAACTTTTAGCATACATTAAGGGATTCATTTAGCATATTTTTAGGGAATCATTTAGGAGTTTAGCGTATTTTTTGCATACCGTTAGGGAACTCTTAGCATACTTTTATGGAATCATTTAGGAGTTTAGCGTATTTTTAGCATACCGTTAGGGAACTCTTAGCATACTTTTAGGGGATAATTTAGGAGTTTAGCATATCTTTAGGATATTTTTGGCATACCGGTAGGGAACTCTTAGCATACATTAAGGAAATAATTTAGGAGTTTAGCATATCTTTATGACATTTTTAGCATACTGGTAGGGAACTCTTAGCATACATTAAGGGATTCATTTAGGAGTTTTAGCATATCTTTATGACATTTTTAGAATACCGGTAGTGAACTCTTAGCATACATTAAGGGATTCATTTATGAGTTAAGCATATCTTTAGGAAATTTTTTGCATACCGGTAGAGAACTCTTAGCATACATTAAGGGAGTGATTTAGGAGTTTAGCGTATTTTTAGCATTCAAATAGGGAATCGTTTAGGTGTTTAATTGTATAATTTAGCAATTTATTAATTTTCTCAAAATACATACTGAAATATACTGAAATTAATACAAAAGTATGAAATATAGGTGTTCCAGTAAGTTTTCCCCTTAAATACAATTTAATACTGTTACATAATTCCACGCTTAATTAAAATATTCCCACGTATTTAATAATGTCATGATGCATTAAAAATTTGAAATTCCCTCAAAATTGGAATGACGCGCTCAATTTTTACGTTACTAGGAGACGAATCGTTTTTTTATATTCCGCGCACTTTTAAATTTGAATTTGGCGCAAAGAGTTTTGTTTAAATAGACAAAAGCAGAGTAGAATAAATGGAAACAGACTAGCGCGTTCCTTTTATACTCTTGGAGCCGTTTTATTGGTTGGAGTCTTTCTCGATTCTGATTGGTCGAGAGGTGCTTAGGGTGGCAGGGGGTGAAGTCGTAACACACCTGGCATACTACTTATGCAACTGTTACTCCATGTGATGTTAGATATTTAATTGAGAGAATTGATTTTTATCTTTTGGTGAAATTTAGTTTTTGTTATCTTTTTAGAGTATCAATTCTGATGTGATGTTTTGAAATTTGCCTGATTGTGTTTTTTCGAATTTGATTTGAATTTGGATTTTAAAATCTTCGTGGATGAAAATAATAAGTGGTGAGAAAATAGAAAGAGTGGGAGGCTGGAGTGAGTTGTTCGCACCAACGGAAAATTGTGATTATCAGTATTCTTGAGTAAGCCCCTGCGATAGATACGATTGCCAGTATTCTGGAGAGCTTGAGGATTGGAATCCTATATTTGGTACGTATAAATTGTCATCAAATACTAACCAAATATTGAGGTAAATTCGTTTAAATTAAATTGAAGCCTGATAGCTAATGAGTAATTTGTAATTTGTAATTGATAATAACTTAATAATTTTGTAATTAATATACCTTCCTAATAATTATCTTGATTATTTTCACTGCCTTATTACTGGTAAAGAAATTATTGTTAGGTAATAGAGTTACTGTTATTATAATTTGGTTATTATATTTGATACCAATATCATGATCACTTACTGTTTATCCAGTTGTCTACCTATACTTTTTATTGCAATGTTATTTTTCTTTACAACTTTTAAAATTCATATTCATAATATAAATGATTAATTTTGTTGTATAGATAATCTGTAATATTATTTAACCAATATTTGTGATCAATATTTTATAAAGTAAGTGAAATATTACAACTTAATTGGCTTAAAACAACAAAAAAATCTAACATATTTTATTATAGTTATTTGAATAATTCAACATATTTCTAATAGATATTTCTATAGTATACGAAACATAATTACAAATAAAATTAACGTTTCATAAAAAATGGTAAGATTGAAACAAAAATATTGTCATGCTTGCTACCCAGAAATAGAGAAAAAGCAATTTCTAATTTAACAATTTGTAATCAATGTATCAAGGCTTTGTAGATATAATGAATAATCTATGAATAGTGTGATTAGTCCATTGTTGAAGCAGCAAATGCTTGTTCATATTGCTTGCATACATATATATATTGGTTTGGTCGTAAAAATTGTTTCAATAGAGACAATAAGCAAAGTAATCCCTACTTGTCTCCAAAATTATGGAATACAAATCCTAAATAAAAATTTGCAATCATTTTACTTTCGTTTTGAAGATAGAATATTTATTGTATAAATAGTTTGATTAGTCAATTGTTTGAGCAGCAGATGTTCACATTTTTACTTTAAATTGGTTTGCTTAAACATGCATTTTGACAAAATCACTCCTATTTGGAGAATAATCGTAAGAGCTACATAAGTATGAAAAGAACACTCGAAAGGTCTTTTTTAAGCTCATATAAACTATAAAAAATTGTGGAAATAATTTACGTATAAATATAACATATTATATTAAACGACAATTTCTATAAAATGTATAGGGAGTAGTGTGTCGCATAAAATATTAATACCCAGAAACGTTTATAATAAAGTGTAAAATATGAACTTTTAGTAGTCGGATGAGTAGATCTCATGAATACCCATCACTCCTTCCCACCATACGTTCCCCGTCTCTTGCAGCTGTTAAACGCAATCAATCTCGACATAAATAATAATTGGAAATCACCACCTACTTTCTGGGTAGTTGAAAAAGGCCACCATTCTGTTGAGTAATAAAATTCTTCAACAAATCAGATTGTTCAACTCAAAGTTTGTTGAAAAACCAAAAAGAATCTTCTTGGATAATTTTCGTCAACACTATTTCTGTATATTACTTTCTCGATCCAACTAATATATTCCTACAAATTGCTTCAAATTGCTGTCATAAACAATAAACCGCTTCAAAAGTGATGACCTTTGCCTTTCCATAATGCACAATCTGCAAAGGTTAATGAGAAAGTTTTAATGCTTATGATGCATGTCACCATTGGTTGATGGTTATTAGCTAAGGCGAAAATATAAATTGCGTTATTCCTGATAAATTTCCAATACCAAATACAGAAAAAACATTTTCGAAATTAAGTGCATCTACTAATTGTTATCCAATTTATACCTTAAATTTACCAAATCAAGCTGACATTTTATTTCATCTGTACATATAAAGATCACCAAGACGTTCAATACCGTACTCCCCTTGTCGAGCGACCCCCTCGAGAGTGACCTCCACGTTGCAGCGACCACTTTGACTTGGCTAGACCGGGTTTTACATTAAAAATGACCTCTCAAGAGCGACTTCCCCGCATAAGCGACCAGCGACCGGGTTTAGACACATCATTTAACATTTTTACCTCTGTAGAGCGCACATTAATTATTAATATGGTAAAGTAATACATTATTTAACGCTAAAATTATTTCAAATTTAGTAAAATAATCCTATATACATAATAATAATAATCCCCAATACCAACTATGTATAACATGCTGAAGACACCAGGCCTGTGATCGATGTCAAAACTACAATGAACTTTACACAAGAATTAGTCACTTTTGGTATGCAGTGTGACAATTCTAAACGTACAGCATCTGCCATGCACATTTTTAATGAAATTCAATTTATGACATTTTCTAGCACACATCAAGGGAAATTTACTTACTTTTCCAAAAGATCTAACAGTTTTATATAGAATATATAATGATGCCTTTGACAATAGCACAACTATTGATATTTACATAGTTTTACTTAACCGTTTTTATTTTCTATCAATTTGTGGTTAATACATAGTTTTTTAGGGGGTTATTAAATCAATGAGTATGTACCTATAATTTTAGCTAAATTACAAATTAATAATAATCATTTACTATGCATTCTTATCATTCTTATTATTTGGCTTATTACGTATTATTAATATGTGACTAACTATTTATATGTATTAACAAAAATTATCTCCTATGCTGATCTTGTTAGTGCATAATATAAACTTACAAAAGTGGAAACCCTATACATAGAGCGACACCCCCGCTTGAACGACCGTTTTTATATGGATTTAACGCGGTCACTCTAGAGGGGGAGTACTGTATATGTTCGACGACAAACTCGTACTCAGTGGTACTTCGATGAATCACAATAAAAATTTGGAGAAAGCATGTTGCACTCTCCAAAACGTTTAAAACTGAACCCAGAAAAATCTAAAATAGGAAGGACAAAATCACATACTTTGGACACCAAAATTTCTGCAAAAGTTTTAGAGTCTGACGACGACAATAAGTTAAAATCGCTTTGTTGTGCGATTACTTAAGTATGATGGGAATATTTTAAACCCAGTTCTACTTTCGAGGATACCATTCAAAGAAATCAGTAAAACAAAAGTGTTTTCTTGGATAAAAGCAGCTTCGAATTCTAGATGGGGAATAACTATTCATTGCTTTATATTCATAGACGCTCACTCCGGCTCTTAGAAACTACATACTTCACCAAGAGAAAGAAAATACTCTTAAAAGTAGCCTTCAAAAGTTTGCATACTTACGTTTGGAGGAAACGACTCATATGGAGCAATATTTTAAACTTACAAATGGGAGACATCCACAGAGAATTATCCGTTGGTTCGCCGGATTGTTGAACTACGATTTGGATATCTTCAGTAGGCAAAGAATCTGAAACGTAACTGATATTCTATCTCTTTTTCCTTTCAAAGTATATTTTAAAGCGACAAAGTTAATCTATTTACTATTAGAGGCTACTTTTGAAAGTCATACCGTCACAAAACTGAAAGATTATGATCTCAAAAAACGGTCTTCAAATCACGAAATTCCAAGTGAATTGAAACCTTATTATCAAATTTTGGTCAACTTCTATCTCACAGAAGGTTGCATTGTAAGAGCTGTAGAAAGACTATTTGTTCCTTCTGACCTAATCCCCAAAATAATCGATCTAGCTCATTACGGACACCAAGGCATAGTACGAATCAAACGAAGAATACGACCTAAAAACTGGTAACCTGGAATGGACGTCTCTATTCAAAACAATAATAAGAAATTGCATGGCTTGTAACACTTTTGATAAATCTGCAAAATTACAAAACTGACGCCTCTCCGGTCAGCGGAAAGTCTAAACAACCTATGAGAACATACTAGGATCAACATCGTCGGATCTTTTGATACACCAACTCAAAACTCTAAGCTCATCATAGTAATACCCGTCTACTACATTCGTTGGATTGAAGCATATATTTCACAAATGAAGCTACTCTAAGCTTAGTAATTAAATGCCTAAATAATATTTGGCCAAGACTTGGCAACTTTCTATAAGTCAAATAAATGGTTCCCGCCTCCGAGCCACGAATAAAAAAGGTTTTAAAAACGAATTATGTATGAACTGTATATAACATGTTCTGTGTATTATACACATGAAAGTGAAATGGTATAGAACATGTAAACAAGTTTTCAGAAAGAATAAATATCGTGACACTTTATGGCAAGGATTGGACGAAAACTTTATTGAACATACTTCAAGCTTGTAGTCAGTCTCTGCATAGAGGAACGGAAAACAGTGGCTACAGTTCTGCCAATCCTAAAAGAATATCACGCTATCAGACAACAAAAGAAAAGTACCAATAGGATGGAGGTGTAGATGTAGCGACCTGACTTATGAGACATGAAAGATAAGAGAGGAACAGATTAACAAACAAAAGTCGTGATCACTTGCGTCAAGATTATCTTTAACCCCAGAAAGAATAACATCTATATCTCTCTAGGTTTGAAGAAAATAGGTTTGAGCCTGCATCAAAGATATAAGTACATCTGTCTTCTTAGTAAAATTCATAAAGATTTGTAAGAATGCATAACAATAGAATATTTATTAGTTAAAATTGTGTCAAGAGTTTAAGAAGTATAAGATTGAGGTAAAAAGTAAGACCTATTTTCAAGATTCAATTATTGCTATAATAAAAACCGATTAAAGTATAGAAATATATCTCAAAATTTCTTTTATGTTATCTTACTTTCCAAACTGTTTTGTTTTCATATTATTATTTAATAAAACTTTTAACAAATTTTTTAATAAAAATTATGCCCAGTATTTATACGTACTTACAAAATTATATGTTTAAAATTTACAGTATTATTATGACACTGGTATTAATGCTACTGACAAAATTGACCTCAAATTTTATAATATCTAGTTCATCTTGATGACCCAGATACTTAATTTCATGTTTTTATTACTTTGTTCGTCAAATAGATAATTGAAATATCGAATATGGTAAATTTACAATTTTTGAGTTATTCGATTTATAATAACAGTTTCTTATAATAATAATTGATAAATCTGCTAAAATTAACCAGGATTCCTTTACAAGTCGTTACTTTTAAGAAAAAACTCAGATTGGATTATATTTTCAATGTAGCATGCACCATGTAGATAATAATCACTAATAAGTAGATGCGTTTTTATTATGGTCAATTTATAATAATAATTATTATTATGTTTAGCTTAAAAAAGTCGTATTTATTACGCTATTCAACTGCAGGTGTTTCACATAATCGCATTTTCTGTATATTCTTTAGGCTTTAGGTATTAATCCAGCATCCTGAGAATTGCTGTTTTAGAATAATTTTGCTTTTTAATCTATGCTCCAGAACTATTATATAACTTAAGCCACCATCTTTATTTTATTTATAATTTTTTTCTTCAAGAGCTTTAGTCAATGCATACATAAATAAGCAAATAATAAATCGATACACACTGAAAGGGCAATGATGGGTCTTTTGGAACCAAACCACCAAGAAAACAGTATGTGAACCGAACCATGGAGATGTGGAGTTTGCCGTCAAACTCGCAAACCCAAAATAATTGGCTTCGGTTATACATTTGCTTCAATTGTACTAATTATGATTGCGTTCCCCACGCATAATAAATATCACAAAAAAACAAAAGCTCTACAATTCGAAGAAAAAAAAATAAACTTAGCTAAGTTTCCCTTCTCTCTGTATTTTGTTCAAAGGAGTGCAGATGTTGGCAAAATTCTAAACTATAATATCGTCATGAGTTATACCAACACCACCAATGCACTGTTTAAGTTTTTTCTGGTAGCTCCGTGCCGCTTTGGAATTGACGAAGAAACCTGAACCCTACCAAGCCACCTGAACCCATCTACTTAGACGATTCTCACCTGTTTTCCAGCGACGCAAGGGTATTCCTGCTAGTAAAAACCAAACTAATGTCTACCCAGCCTCTCACTTCCTACCTCCATCACAAATACATACGTGTGATACCTACTTACTAGCATCAGCATGAGCTCTTGCCAGCAGCTGCTGTATCAGTTAGTTAGACAAGGTTACTTATGAGTATGTAATCTCCCCATTGTACACTTAATTTCACCTCCGTTTTCAAACCAATGTTCTTTTTTCTCCTACTCCCCTTTCCTTCGCTCTTCTACCTTCAACTCTTGCCACCAGAAGATCCTTTGCTTCCAGTGTTCATTGTCTCTCCCCGACTTGTGTTGCATACTGCGACATGCCCTCTGTAATCAGTCCTCTCCCCTCACCTCATTTTCACTCACTACCCCCCCCCCACTCCACATTTCTCCAACGCTGCCTCGACTACATAATAATCCTCTTCTTTCCTTATTTTTCTGTCCTTCCTGCGTGGCTCTCCCAGTGCCTCCTTTCCCGCTTCGCTTCTCTCGACATATAATAGCTCGTTTGCTGTTGGGTTTCCAGTAGTGATTCTCTTTCGCCACTGACTTCGCTCTCTTCCTTCGTGACACGTTATTCGGGACCAGTAAAAAGCTACGATTTTACCTCCTTTGAATTCTTCGCAGGATAATTTGCCTTTCCCCCAATGATATAAAAGCAGTGGTGTCTGGCATTGTTTCCATTTTAAAAATGCTAGTGTTCGTCTCCATGTGTGTATAACATAACCATGTTATGGTACCAGATTTGAGCACAATTAAACTAGAATGATTGCAGTATTTTTGTTTTAATCATCACATCGGTATCCACAACAACTAGCGTCATGATAGATGTAGAACAGACAATGACAGAGGCTCCCGATCCTTCCGCCTTGCGCGTCACAATGGCTTCGAGGGGTCGCTTCCCTCCAAGTAAGAAGCGTTCTTTACGTGCCGTTCTCTGCTGCTGCGGCCCGGGAAAGAAGCGTTACATCATTGCCCTGCTTTGCACAATCGGCCTCACGGTCGTAATTGGCATGCGTTCGGAGATGCTCGGCATTATGGCCAACCTGAAAAAGAATAAGAATAGTAACAACACTAACACCAAGGAAAGCTCCAAGTCCCAATTGATCTTTAAGCCGGCTAGTCTGCGACAAATGCCTTGGACCGATGGCTCCCTGATGGAAGATTTGGTAGAAAACTCTGTATTCTTTGCCTATCTCATTGCAAGTCCAATCGGAGGTTATCTCACAGTGAACCATGACTCTTGTCTTCTGCTCGGCTGTTCAGTAGCGATGACCTGCGGCATGAACCTGTTCCTTCCTCTTGTAGAAACAATCGGGCAGAACATGACCGCCAAGATCACCATGATCGTTCTGCTCCGGCTCCTGCAGGGTCTGGCCGAAGGCTGCCTTATTCCCGCTGTCTTTGGGGTCTTCCGGTACTGGGGACCTGAGGCCGAGCGGTCCACTCTCCTGTGCCTTGCCGTGATTGGGGTCTCATTGGGGCCCCTCATCGGCCTTCCCGTCTGCGCAGAAATAGAAAAAAAGTGGGGCTGGGGTGTCGTCTTTTATATTTACGCCAATGTCGGTCTCATTTGGTGCATCTTCTGGTGGCGCCTCATTGATGAGAAGCCCACCAAGGATAAGTCTTTGAGCAAACACGAGAGGGCCTATCTTGAGAGCTCCATCAACCAAAGAGACATTTATAATCCCCGTTGGGTCAAGGTTCCCTGGCGTGCTATTTTTACTTCCCGTCCCGTCTACGCCATCTTTTTTACCTACGCTGCCGATGACTGGACGTTTCAAATTTCCTCGGTTTGCATGCAATCGTACTACCAACAGATCTATCACGCCGGAGTGGAAAAGACGATATTTCTTCTATCCTTCCCCTTTTTATCGCGGTCGCTATTTGTACCTATAGGTGAGTTCAAATTAACTTGTTGCTGATCATATTTCTATTTATTTACTGTTTTGTGCTGAGATGTTTTTTCATTTGACACTTTTTATAAGATAGCGCAAGGAAAACATGTCTACTTATTTTGGAGATATTATCTTCTTTGAATAAACAAGTGTTCATTTTTATAGTAGTACCACCTCATAATAGTGTTCCAAAAGCAACCTTGAGTGTGGTCATAATAATTAGTTACATGAATGTTGTGATTAATGCATCATGTTGAATATGTCGCTAGGTGAGAAGGACATAATTTAATTGAATGAATTACAAATCGATTATTGCGTACATTGATTTTTCTAAATATTAAGTATATTAATTCTTATCGCAATATTACAAGCTTATAATATTTATTTTGCATCTGTTGTTTCATTATTATACATTTATATACTTATCTTAATATTAGTATAACATGCGTAATTTTGTTAAAATCTTTAATTCGAGATCAACATTTATTACCTTACATGAACATTTATATGAATTTGTTGTTTAATGTATTCACAAAATCAGAAAGCAATAGAAACGAAACTGACTGAATTTAATTAAATTGACGTATGTGTCTTAAGTATAACGTTTATACATAGAAATGTATTCTTTATGAGTATTTTATAATATTCGATGATGTTAAGAAACACACCTACATATACACAAAAGATTAATAAATATAACAAATTCATACAATTATAAAAAGTAAATAATGCGAATAAGAATAAGATAACGCCTTACTAAATTTTAAGTAAATTATAAATATAACATTTTGTTATCTTTCACTGGTTTTTTGTTAAAATAATAATATATACAACGATTTTGGAAATATTTTATGCCTAATATTTTAATGTATTCTTAAATAGGTGGTATTATTCTCTGTCAATTCTCTGTCATCAACCAGTCAGTCTATTATTAAAAGAACTTTAAACTAAACCTTAATTAACATTTAACTTGATTATTCTCCTTTAATGGTACGATTGATATCTTACAGTTCCACTCATGGCTAGGCCTTTTCCAGGTTTCAATGATTGATTATGTTCATACTAAACCAGATGTGATATAACACTAACACCCACCTTCCTTTTCGTTTAAGGAAATAATAATATAGAATAGACAAATATCCCGCGTTGTATGACGGACAGGTTGTTAGAAAAAGATTTATTCTATTCAATATGATTAAACTAATATAAAGCAGAACAAAGTAGCTAGGCTATAGAATACAATTAATAATTCGAAATAATTGACAGTCTATGTCATACGAGAAGGTGTTTCAATTTTATTTTTTTAAATCCCGAATAAAAATCAGTTATTAAATAAAACATTGTATTAGAAACAGTTAAATCGAATTTTGTTTATTTTTACACATAAAGACATCAAAAGAAATGAATATTATTCTCATGATTATTTTATTTTATTTCAGTTCTTTAAAATAAATATTATTGTTATCTTATTTTATAGTATCTATTAATAATTTCATTTTGTTGTATTATAAATAAATTACATTAATGTAATACAGTATAACTGAATGATAAAACATTATATCATGATTACAACAAAGTATTCAATTTGTGATATGTCTGCCATTAAAAAGTCAATTGATATTTACTAATTATAAAAAAGTTAATAATGACAAATGAATGGAGAAGTCCATTTTAATGCGTCTATTGAATGTTATAATTTGAATCGAACGGTACTTTTCTCTTCTGTTACCATTTTTGCTACGGGCATGATAACAATATTTATATATGTAGGTATTATTTAATTTTTAGCTATTATCAACTTATTTGTAATATTCCCAGACCTATTATATAGTAGACCCATTATACAAATACCCAATTCAATCTACATAAAATATTGTAATTAATGTCCTGAAAGTTATTAACTAAACAAAATCATAGCAAAATCTGATTTGTATTTAAATAATAATATAAATATCATTTTAACACGAAACATAGTTTATATTCTGTATTACAAATTGTTTTTCAAATAATTAATATTATTATTGACTATTTTGCCCTAAATTTCGTTGTAGGTACATAACTTGTATATCAGCGTTTTTTTCTATACCTTAGCTTTAAAAGTACAATGACTATAAAAAGGTTTTCTTGACTAATTTATACACGCGTAAGCAATATACCTAAATCCACATCTTATAATCAAATTATGCCAAGAAGTGTTCCATATGCTCTCCCCAGACTTCTCGCATCACTTATATTTTAGAAATCTGTAAAATTACATACATATCGTCATTCAATCGCAACTATAATATAGTTGTAAAAATAGTTGCCTTATTCTAATTTAAAGATTGAATTGTTTAGTAAATATTCCTCCCTTGTAACATATAAATGTCACAAATATATGTCGATGAACATATTGTGTTTAGCCATTAAGAAAACAACCTTGACATGCAGGTAATCAATACATATCTTAATCACAGTAGAGAGAGTTTCTGAATGTCAAAATCAATGTTTCCCATATTTTATAAATCAGTATTGTATTGTAAAACAGTATTGTGCTCCTTCGTATATTAACATGCACTATTGTAGAGAGGCTATTTAGTGGTTAAATATTGGAAGAAATATTACCTGCTAATGCATTTTAGTAATACGTAATTCATGCCATAGAACGATTCATTATACTCTAATGTAGGTACCTGTATAAACCTAACATGTAAGCACATCTATATAAGTAAAATTTATTGCTCTACATTTGCCAAAAAGTAATATTATTATTTCAACAAATTTTACTGTTGAAAATGTATAATTAATTTAGAGATTTGTTTAAACGATTTTGGAGTAGACAAGAGGCTGAGATTTCAATTGTAAACTTTAAATATTTTTATAATGACATTGTTTGCCAATTATTTATGTAGCTAACTATAATTTATTTTAAAACTAAATAAAACCTTATTTAAAAATCTTTTTAAATACTGTTTTGGATTGGATTTAACAATCTTCATCTAGATATAATTATACCTCGATTTAAGAATGGTGGATTCGGAGTTATATATTACATTTATGACTTAGAGTAAACTTTTATTCCGATGTTAGTTGTTTGATACATCAAATACGTTCACTGTAATAAATTGATTTTCTTCTTTTATGATAACTAGTGTGTTATTGCTCACCAGATTTTAAAATATTATAAGTATAGAGCAATCCGCTTCAATGAATCAGGATATAGCTAGCAAGAGTCTTCCATTATTATAAAATTTGGCTAGAATTAAAACTTAAACTATTTTATTTGGACTTAAATAAAGGGTAATCTTTGTGATGCATATAATGGGTTAATAAATATACGAATGAATTTGTAGCTCTAAGAAATGTTCGTAAAATATGATTAACAACTCAAGATGTTTCAAGAAATCTCTAATATAGTACAATCAACGGATTACATATTCGCTTTATATATTATGCATTTGTTTATTGTTCTGTCAGTATTGGTTCATATTTCAGAATATGAGTGACCCACAAGAAAACCCGTTATCTGAACGTTTTTAGTCTTTAATAGTTATAACGCATCATGCAGGATTATAAAGTTTCAAATACCTACTAAAGCCTTTCACGCAGATTATACATAGTCAGGAACATAGAGTACACATAGAGAAACGACTCGTGTGTTTTGAATGTATACATTTTGAAAATATATATTAAAATTCATTGAATAAATTGTAGATTTCATTTCTTATATTTATTTGTAATTTGAATGAAAACTAAAAAAATAATTTTTGTACTACTGCTCGTCTACCCCTGCTTGTGAGTAGTATAATGATAATAAATACATATTTGTTTTATGCATAACTAAATAGATAAAACAGAAACAATATTTTTATTAATGATACAAGCATAGAAAATTGAA
>JAYRBW010079262.1:0-24034 GCA_036023295.1 Invenusta paracnida | reverse complement strand
AAACTAATAGGATACATACAATGTGCATACATGTACAGCTATATTGAAAAATATGTTTAGCATTATTATCAAAATATATTATGTACTATCCAAATAATATGATGTATTATCTAATTATATATATATATTATATACATTAAATTCTAAATTTGAAATTATCAGTATACACATATAAAACAAATCTTGTGAATTATATGTTTATTATAACCTTTAAATCTTAAAAAAATTCCATTTGTAAGTTGGAATTTTGAGATAAATATTCTGCCCCAGATTTTCACTCTACTATTTAGGTTAACAGGTCTGATTATGTAAAATATCATCATTTGTACAGATCATAATTATTATTACTGAAAATTTAGAAATTATAAAAAGTATATTCCTCGATTTCAGATATATTTTATTTTTATTCCAATTATTATTATTTATGAATATGTTCCATTATATCTTTTTTAAGATAGAAAATCAATAAAAGATTGGAAGTTAAACTCATTCACAAATCTTTTAGCCAAAAATCATGATTGTACACAATTACAAATGAAATTAAGATCAAATGTTATTATTTATCTTTTGTACTGCATTTCAATTATATTCCTTCTTATATTTTCAGTTATAACAACAACTATATTTATGCCAACCCAAATTAATTAAGAATATTTAAAATTCTTAATCAAAATAAAGAATAAGCTATTAATCTGTGAAATATAGTATTCAAAATTGAAAGCTCTATAATGATGGATCATTATCTTATTCTATCTACTTCATTTCTCTTAGAAACAAAATAGTACAACAATATTATTTTGCATTTTTTTGAAATATTATGTAAAATGTTATCTAAAATTCTATAATTATACAATGGATTACTTTATATTGTTTCATATAATACTTATGTATATTACAAAATGTACTATTTTAAAATAAATTAATCCCACAAGTGATATTTTAAAACCTTTATTTTAGTAAAAAGCTAATACATTACTTTTAATTACTTTAGTGACTTATTGATATATGTTCGAAGGCATTTTGTTTAACCAAATATACACTTTGAATGGAAATAACTTCAATTGTAGTAGTGTAAATTTCAATTTTGTTCCTTCATTTATTAAGAGTTTTTTTCTCTCAATAAGGAAACTGTATTAACTATAATACTTCCATGTCTAAATTATACACATACAATCTTTGAAAATATCACCACTCTTGCTTACAGGTTCGGAACTTTAACTTTATGTTGTAAAAACTGACAATTTATATATATGTGCATTCTTACAAACTTCATAATTAATTAAAGATATTTGAGATAGATATGTACATTTTTATATCTGTGCAGTAACATAAATCTAATAAATAACAAGATGTATTATATAAAATTTAGAGAATAATTTCCTTGTTTCTGTATTGATTAATATTTTTTAAATACTCCTATGTATTCCTGACATATTTGGTATGTGTGTTTTTTCATATCTCTTACTGAAATTAAAATGTTATTTTTTAGTAAATGATCCAATTTATCAAAATGTTAAGGTACATTTCGAATTAATTTGTTGTGTTTTAATTGCAGATCCAAATAATAAGAGAGAATCAGTTGGAGAATGAAATTAAAATAGAAGGTATGTTCTTCTGTATTTATGTACTTAGATGTTACATTTATTACAGTATTATTATAACAGTAATTTTATAGATATTTAATAATATACTCATACACTTTTGTATATACTCTCATATTATGAGTATAACTATAATAATAATATATATTGTAATACTATATACTGAGTATCTATTTAATATTTAACAACCTTTCACATATTACAGTTGATATTTGCATTACTGTACATGATTTATTTACATATTATGATGTTTTTAACATTAAATGTAAGATTTTAAACCCTATTTTTTGCGCTTCTATTACATTGTTCATATATATCAGCAACATAACAACTAAATTTATTGTATTCTTTTAACAATGTTGTTTGTAATGTATTCAATCGTTTTATCTTCTGTCTATATCCTTTTTAAATGTTAAACTAATAATTAATCGAAATATTTAAATAAAGTTTATTTGACTAACAAATACAAAAGTAGTACATTTGGATATTTTTAGAGACATATAATTAATTGAAACATTTCGAAGTATCGTATTCTGCAATTATTTTTGAATATTATTTATTGAAGTAATTTTATTTATATATATGTATATATGTAAAGTACAATAATTATTTTATCAATATATTTATAAATGCATGTAACAAGAAATATAATAAGCAAGTTTTTTATAGTAAATTTTAGAAGTAACAACTAAAAAAAATTATTTAGTTGTACGATTGAAGAATTATAAAACGATGATGTCAATAAAACATTTTGCGCTTTTATAAATTCTAATTTCATATATTATTTCCTATTGTACTATATATCTGTAATACAACATACACACACACATATATATATATATTATATTTTAGTAAATTAACTCATAGTTTATTAAAATGAAACTGCACACATATGAGTTTATACACAAAATAAATCGATAAGTATAAAAATTACCGATAGCATGTAAGTGCAGTAAGGAAGTTTAGTCATAATTAAAAAAAAAATTAAATTAAATTTGTAAATAAAAATAAATATAGTTTAATAAAATGAAACTGCACACATATAATTAGTTATTATACAAATTTAATTTAATCTATTTTATTTTAAATTATGACTTAACTTCTTTACTGCAATTACATTCTATCGGTAATTTTCAGACATTATTATTTTGTGTAACTCATCGTAATGCACGTTTAATTTGTTCACTTAGTAAATTATTAATTATTAGTACATAGTAAACTTTGAGCTAGCGTGTTAGAGATTATTATTCTAAATAAATAGTGATTTTACGCTAGATTAGGCCGGATTTTGTTATCTTGTAAAGTATCATCGCAGTTACGATCCGCACTTTAATAACTTATCTTCCAAATATTGCATATTAGTTTCATTCTGTTTCTAGTCTTTTTCTTAGATGCGTATCTCAGTGCACATCCTGTTTATACCATCTCTGTACTATACACGAAACTTAATTCTTCAATATTGTTCTTTGTTTCAAATAGTTATCTCCAATCTTACTACCTTCTAAACTTGTAGAAATGATGGACATTTTCCACATGTACGATCTGAGGGGTGATGGGACCATTGAGCTGGGCCAGTTAGGTGAAGTTGTCCGAGCGTGTGGTCTGAACCCAACACAGGCTGATCTGCACAAGTTTATCAAAACCTCGGGTATGTTTAACACGCATATGCCTTGTAGATAAGGTGTTATTGTCGAGCAATTATATACTCGTACTGTTAACTGGTTTAGAATCTCATGTATGAATATTTCCATATACTGTGTTGTCCTAATAATAAGTATTTACAGAGCATATTATCGTACAACAATTTATCTCCCATCTACTTTTAAGCATGCACATATGTGTATATTTTAAATATTTTTAGAGGCTTAATTTGTTTTGTTTGCTGTACTATATAATATACTATATAATATATAGTTGCTTTTTAGAATGACTTTCCATTATATCTCCTAATATTTTATGTAGGCGTTTTTAACACCAGTATACATATTTCCAAAATTTAATAATAGGTTTTCTAAACTTTTTTCACCGTTTGCTGAACTTTTATAAATAAATGTCACGAAATTATAGTAAAAATATTATTTACAATTATTTACAAGAATACCTATCACAATTAAAAGTATACAAAATTCATTAACGTTTATTGTCTAAAGTTTATAATTTTTATTGGCAAATTTACAATATTAAACATTATTAACTTTTATTATACTAGCCGCTCGTTGCAATCTCATTTGCATTGAAATAAAATTGTAGTGTATTTTTAAAATGCACAATTATTCATCTCTTCAGTTCGCATGTTTCATTCTTAATAATACCTGATGGAATATATTCAAATATTTATACTATGCATTATGTGCAGTGTGTTTATATCTCTATTTTCTTTGAGCTTACACCGATGTTTGACATAGACCGATTTTTCTCCCATTTCCATGGTTAAGGACTCTAAAATGACAATGCGGCATTATATATAAAAAACTAGATTCTTGCATGACAAAGCGATCACTACTGAAAGCGTTGAGTGGAAATTAGAATGACTACCGGGTTACATTTGTGTGATTTACTACAGCTTTCGCTAAGTAAATAATAATAGAAATGAATATTAACAGACTGTAATCTGTTGGCAAATATATCAGAAGAATCACATATAAAATATATGTATATTTAATAGACCGAACTTTTGATGTTTACTTATATCATATTCATTGTCAGAAATCTAAAAAATACTTTTATACGTTACAGTTAGTGTAACTTAAATATCATGACGTAAATTAAACTATATAAGTAGAATGAATAAATACAAGTGACTGAGTAAATATCTAAGTAAGATGTAGTTTCCCCTGAGTAGCATTTATTCATAAATTTAAATAAAATAAAATAGTCAGGCTACTCTCTCTCTCATTTACAGATCACTAAGTACTCATTACTTTTAGCTAATCCGTACATCATCTTTATATGCTACCCATATTACTTTAACACGTATCCCTTGTACATTCTCTCACTTTTATCTTTTACTTCGTCTGAAGAAGGTGTCTTACACCGAAATATAAAGTTCTATTTTAATCAACGAGTAGCCTGGCTATTTTATTCTATTTATTTTATTTTATTTTATTTAAACTTGAGTAAACATAATTTAATAAAATTTAAATGCAATTTTACTATACTTCTATTAAAATTAAAATTAAGTAAAGGGTCTCTTTATTCTTTATGATAATTAATACAAAAAGCTTAAATCTTAAATGAATGACACATTTAACTTTTAAGTTTATTTCAATTTTTTAATAATAATAAATAATATTGATATATTTGATATAGCGCCCCTATATTGATATCAATGTCAGTAGCGCTTTACATAACGAATGACAATCGTTTGCCATTTTTACAATGTAAAAACATACAGAACAAACCCTTTCGGTCTGCTAATGAATCGATTGGCACAGCTGCCAGCCAGGTACGAGGGAAATAAAGTGGGGCCGAAACGGGGTTTTAACACGCTACCAAAACTTCCGTAGACACTTTACCACTAAGCCACTTCGTCCCCATTGTTTCCTCGATGGAAGATGAATTAAAACCAATGTTATGGTTGCAATGAAATATATGGACAGCGAGAGCGAATTGTTAGGATTGCAGTTCTGCGTTTTTTGATCTGGTTAAGATGTGACGTGTTCCAAAATATGGACATCAACAATTTTTATATGACATTTTTTTTAATTTTCTCCTATTTTGAGTAAAATGTTTTTGAGATTTCTAGAATAACGGAACAAAGTTTTACTAAGAACTTAATTTGGATGGTGAGGATGCTTAGGGCTAATATATATACACAAGTCTGGTATTTATGATGCATCTCTACGAATACGAAAAGACGGAGAAATAATCCCTTAGTGATGCTAAATTTAATAGTCATTGAGTGACAAGAATAAAATCGAAGAGTATTATTTGATTGCGTGTGTTTACAAATATCAACTTAAGTAGAGGAAATATTTAAGTAAGTAATATGCCGTCGGAGAAAAATATTCATTATTTTTCCAATAATCGGTAAATTGCAAAGAAAGGTAACGATAATTTTTAAAACTTAAAAAATAATTATAATTAAAACTATAATTTACGATGACTTAAATATCATCGACATATTTCTACAAAAAACAAGGTATACAAAAAGTCTAGTAATTAATTGGGATTTATCATTTTTTAAATAGCTGAGCCAAGACGAGAAAATGGATTCCCTATATTACTAAAATTAAAAAATGAATCATAAAAAATAACAAAACAAACATTTTGGCTACTAAGATTGATAAATCTAAATGATAAAATTGTTAAAAAAGCCAATTTATGTTGTAAAAACTAAGGGTTTATATATTTATCCATGCTCATAAAATTAAAGTAAATATCTTTTCTCCCAGAAGCAAAATTTAAACACATTTTAGATTCGGCTCTCAATAAATCTTACATTATTTCAAATGCTTGTAAAATTAAATAAAACTAACTGTCTTTATAAAATTATTGCTAAAGATTGGAATACATGCTTCATAGTTGCATGACCTATCCACCCGCATCAAATATTGGAATACATGCTTCATAATTGCGTGACCTAACCACCCGCATCAAAGATGGAAATACATGCTTCATAGTTGCGTGACCTATCCACCCGCATCAAAGATGGAAATACATGCTTCATAGTTGCGTTACCTATCCACCCGCATCAAAGATTGGAATACATGCTTCATAGTTGCGTGATCTATCCACCCGCATCAAAGATTGGAATACATGCTTCATAGTTGCGTGACCTATCCACCCGCATCAAAGAAAATATCTTTTCTTTTTGAATGTAACCCTAATGCTGATCTAGTTCTCTACACTTTTAATTGTAACTACACTAATTGATTTCAATTCTTCTTCCGTTATATCTAAATGTAATAACCTTGATATTAGACGTGTTATTATTGAAGTTGCTTTTATTTGGTATCATAAAAATAACTCACTCGATTTATATTCTGTATTTATCAAATTTGTCCTTTGTTTTATTCGGATGCTAACAATCAATAACATTTAGTTTGTTATCCTCGGATGATATTTCTAAAATAATCATCCTAGGATGGGATGCGTCCACTTACGGATAGTCTGCTTTGTGCATAAAGAGTAAAATTTAATAAATCATAGAACAGAACTCGACGCTATGCTATTATCGATTAGATATAGCATCGGAAACTAATCTCAAATAGCATACGCGTCTCGTCTTTTCTCTATACTTTATATGTAAATGGCAATATAGTCAAATTTTCTTATTATTTCGATTAAGTGATGTTGACGTATTCCCTTGCACGTACTTGTTCCTAATAGTCATATAGGTCAGCTAACTTGGCAGTAAAAAAGACACACAGAAACTGCGAGCTAGTGCATTAGAAAATACCTAATATAAATTGGTTGTCGCTATTATGCAATTGATATTAAATTAATGCTTAATGTTCTTAATGTGAAGCGCTCCCCAAATTTTATTGTAAAAGTAATGATTAGATTTGTCAATATTTTAAGTTTGATCTAAGGAAATGATTTTGCAACATTACAGCATGGGTTACACTGCAATACGTGGTTATTATTACAGTACGGGCAATGTTGTACTAACTTCTACTATGATAAAATTAAAAGTAATGCACCTGGTAATATTTGAAATTTATACGCCTTATAAAATTCATTTTTATATCGAAATTAGAATCAAAATAGAATATCTGGATGAAGTATTCTACCAAACTCAGTCTGATAAATATTCTGGCCTAAGACTACTCATATACATTATACGTTACACGTTAATTAATAAATAGATAAATTAGAATTAATAAATTGAATCTTCATTAATTGGGCACTCAAATACAAACGTATGTTATTTGAATAGTATATTTAATAATATAGTTACTATTTGTAATGTTTTTTAATTATTGAAATACCATTTAGTATCTCAGAATTTTTGGTTTTATTTGCTATGTGTTACATGTCTGTATATAATGTGTATGTAATTCACTGTTATATACATAAAGGTAACTGTATCGTGGAATATTCTGGTTCAAAGTGCATCATTATGTTCCTAAGGTATCCAAAATGTCCCTGAAGGTATGACAAAAAATCTGCCACCATCGATGCTTGTATAGGGACCTATATCGTACAATAGGTAGCATGAAACTATGTCTATAGTTTTCAACCAGGTGTGTGCATATTCCTGACTGACCCTGATGTAATACTAATCTCATTCAAACAACCTGTTTCAGAATGTACTGTAATACCTGAAATTATGCATTGTTCGCAAATTAGATCATGTGTTACGGTGGTAATATAAAACTACCAGATTATTGGAAACTTACTTGGTTATATTATACATTCGCACAATTAGACTGAAAACCTTTATAATATGTAGGTATGCTGACTGATTTGCTGATGGTTAGGTGTGGACATACTAGTCTTTTTAGTATATGTGTATAGGCACAGACTCATATGTATTATACAACTTGGAATTCATCGAGTTCTTATTTTCTTAGACAGAGTGTGTATTATATAGATGAGGTTTAAAGTAATATTTTGGACGTGAAATAAATACTACCATAAGTAGAGATATACTGCTAGAATTTAGATATATTTGGATTTGTTGCTCTATACATATATAATGCCAAATTATTTTTATATTACTTTTTCGTTATAATAGTGTCTTGTATTTATGTGTTTCTTTATTGTTCATAGATGTTTAAAATAGTTTTTATGCTGCCAATATAGTTTAGAACATACAAATAATCGCAGCTGATCTTCGACTCAATGTTTATTTTAGTGGCTACCTTTTCCTTTTAAATTTAATGGTTTATTTATACTGTTATATTTTCTGTTTTCATGTTACAGATTACTTTTTACAGATTTTCAAAGCTTCACCTGTGCTAAATCTATAACGTCGAACAGAGTAGCATTCATCGTTTCTTTGATTTTATAATTCCATATGCGTTCATGAAATAATACTATAGATATTATTATCAAAGAGATTATAGCATTTAAAACATTAAATCTTATCACTTCTTTAACAAATCTAAATATTTTTAAATTTCAGATTATTATAACCCACGTATACATGGTTAGTATAGGCACATGACACTATATCTAATATCTGCCAATTTCTGTGGGATACTTTAATTTTTAATAAGAATATACATATTATATATTCTTACATACATATTTATACATAAATATACTTATTTTGTTGCTTTATATTCTCCATTTGCACCATTATAACTGATAATTTATAAGGGATATGCTTGCAAATATCTATTGCAATATAAAGTAATTTTAGATAGGTAATTTTTGTTTATAAGAATTACCCACAGCGTAATTCGGTTGTGAGCTATATAAACTACTCCAGAGCACTTTCAATACAGCTCTATAGTATAGAACTATATACATTATATACAATTTTATACGTCATTAGATGTACACACTATAGTTTCCTGTTTCTGTATTTATTCTATATGCGTTGGGCCATATTAGTTCTGGAGTTCACAATTTTCTTTAAAATACTTAAAATAATTTATTGATGTTTATGCTTATTAGAACTACATAATTGTATGTCTATACTAGTATAATATATTACAGGCTGTATCAAGATTTTTGATAATAGTTGTATTACGTTTCCATTCAAAAAGTGCAAAATGTATCAGATTTATATTTCCGCAACCACTGGAACGTATTATCATATCTAGTGGCTGATAGAAAAGATCTTGTAACGATTTAATGAAATCCGTGTAAGAAAATGCATAGTTTGATTGTTTTACTAACTTGTATTAAAATTTGCGGAAATTGGGTTATCATTCAATTTATACACCTGTATAACGCGTTCATGCTCTTCAAATACATATGTATATTGTGTACCCTTCTTATTATTACGAACTAAGAGTTATCGATTAGACTCAACACTTATATGTATCTATACTATATTTTATTCTTAAGGTAATATTTAATGGTTAAAAGCTATGTAATATAAATTTATATTATCAATATATTGCTTTATTATGTGCACATTGTATTATAATCCTTCGTAGCACTATTAATTAACATTCAGTTAACCTAAGATTATTTAGACAAAACTTGAGATTTAATTCTCAATTTTCCATAATTATTATCAGAAACTGATAATTAATAAGACCTGTCCCTCACAAAATACATTACACGACTAAAACATTTTGTAATAATTCTCTAAGTTGTAACAGAGATAGTATTATTGCCTGTCTGACATTTCACTTGATTTATTATTAATGATAGTCTGTTGGGTGTCGGGTAAAGTATTATGAAACTTGATTTTTTAAATAATGAATTACACAAATTTTGTTATATCATGTATGAATTCTGTTAATTTTTAAGAGTGGAATAATTAATGAAACACAAACAAATTACCAGAGTAACTACACTTGCCATTGCTATGTTATTAGATATGTATTTACTACATGAGAAATTATTGGTTTATTTAGTTTTCAATAATTTATAAATTACAGGTGGCACTTCTGTCTATATACAGAATAATCTTATACTTTGCATTTTACTCTAACTTTAGTGCTACTTAGCGAACAACATTACGTCCATCAATTATATAATAGATAGATGTAAGTTTCCTGTAGCAGCATTTTAGTAAATAAAATAATAGACAAAGCACAAGCTGCTGTAAAATAAGTATATCTTTTCACGAATTTTCGGAAGAAAAACTTCTCTTATCGAGTGCGGAAAATATGAATAAAAACAGAGAGTCAGGCTATTTAATAGTTGAATGTGACATGGTGACGTAATAGGATTAATCCTTTTACGTATCCGTTGTTCAATTAAATAGTCTACTTCTCTGTATACATTCTGTTTAATTCGTACACCTATAATTATAAGCTTCCTCCTTTTAACATGTTGTATACACTTCCATCATTTAATCATATTTGGTCACCATGTCGTGTTCAACTATTAAATAGCCTGTCTCTCTGTTTTTATTCATATTTTATCTCACTCGATAAGGGAAGTTTTTTTTCCGAAAATTTGTGAAAATATACTTATTTTACAGTAGCTTGTGCTTTATCTGTTATTTTAATTTAAAACATATTTTGAACAGAAACAATCATTGCATCTTTAATCTGATAGTGTTAAATATAATGCGAATTTTTATTTGCAGGAAATGTTTTAATATGTTAGTGTATAAAACTTTATACTCGTGTGATAAACTTATCAGAACTATAAATATAATATTCTATTACTGCGAATAATAAAGTGTTAGGTTATTTGCATGTTGTTAAATTTATTGTCATGCTACTCACAATTTTTGAGAGTAATATACTTTTTAGTATTTGATAATTGTAAATATTAAAAATGCATTAAAAGTATTTACATCAAAAAGATGATAATTGAACCTTATGAAGTTATTCATACCAAACTCAGTTTTAATACTATTTGTAGAATTTTGACGCACAATGTGAATAGATCGTAGTCACAAAATATGTTCCTCAATTAATTTTAGACGGCCGCATCCCCTTCGAGGGCTTTCTGCCCATTTACCGAGCTCTGGCCCGCGAAGAGGCCCCCCGGGAAGGTCGCGCTGAGGAGTGCATCGAGGCTCTCCGAGTGTTCGACCGCGATGGCAATGGAATCATCCATGCCGGTGAACTGCGTCATTTGCTCACCTCTCTGGGGGAGAAGATGTCTGCAAGCGAAGTGGATGCCATTCTTGCGGGAAGTGAAGACCATCGTGGTCAGGTCAATTATTGCGGTGAGCTACTAGAAACGCATATTACATACATTTAGTTACTGGTAATCATAAGTATAATATCTTTAATCAACTGTGTAATTTGCATTGTAATGAAGACTAATTGTATATATTAATATTTTTCACAAAATAGTATTAAATAATATTTCTATATTTATTTTGCAGATTTGGTGAATCGTATCGTATTTGGATAGTTGAAGATCTGCTTTACTTTATTATTTATTAAGTATCTTTCAAATGCTTCTAATATATTTAAAATATTGTTATATATATATACTGTCTATTTAATATTTTTCATCTTATGTCTTTATGTGCATGCACTGTATCACATATATATATTATACCACAATATTGATATGTACCTTGTACAAAAACTGATTAAATATCCTAATTTGTTTTAAAATAATAATGTGTTACATGTATGTATTTACAGATATATATATCATAATAAAATAAATCATCATACGACAATTCTTTGTTTTCATTTTATGTTTCACATAGTTTTATTGTATTTCTGAAATGCTCGAATAGAGGCAACTGTGCATTGAATAGAGGCAACTGTGCATTGAATAGAGGTAACTGTGCATTGAATAGAGGCAACTGTGCATTGAATAGAGCTAACTGTGCATTGGATAGAGGTAACTGTGCATTGAATAGAGGTAACTGTGCATTGGGCTTTTCGCTTTCTTTAAGTGGACACAAGGCTATGCTTGGTTTTAAAATACACATGGGTATCTACAACTAACTATAATTATATTGATACAGGAGCATTATTATACCGATTTTTGTTTAAATATTTAGATAGTTTATTTATACTAAGTCAGATGAGTTAACGCTATCTAGATAGCACACATGTGCATAAAAGGTATGAATTGAAAAGGAAAACCTGTGCGTATTTTGTGCGGAGATTTGGTCCAATTTTCCCAAATTCCTTCCATGCAAACAGAAATGAGTCTTCAGCTGTAATTGGATAACTAGCCTATCCATAATAGTAAATATTTTCCTTCCGAATTCACTACTGTTTTTTGTTATTTTACTTTGTTTTTCGAATTATTAATTTTATACGAGAACTTTTTCTTACTGTGAAGCAATACTAGGAAGAAGCTGCGCACCAATATTATTTTCAAAACGTTGTATAATTTGTGCTGATATTTTATCAAATGCTTATTTTATATAATATAATACACCTTCCTCATTCACACTTTGAATAGACTATGGAGCTTCTTAAGAATTTTTATATTTTTCACCAAACTAAGTTTACTTCTTAAATGGAGAAATCTAAATATTTACGTTGTTCCATATTAATTTAGTATACACTCCAGACAAGACGACACAACGTAGTCAAGGTTTCGTAGTAGGCATGGTAACCAACTTAATACGTCGTATAAAGGCACCAGTCAAAAGCTTCATAATTGCTGCCGAAATGAGATCTCAATTGAAATTGCGGTTTATTTGAAGATATTTATTCTAACAGTTGTTTCTACTTTTTTAATTAATTATTTTTCATATCTAAAATGAAAGTTGCTGTTTGCGGATTTTTGCAGGTATTTTAATCTATTTTTCAATGCGTCAGAAGTATGTATTATAAATACACATTATGTTTTGCATTGCATTTTTGCTAAATAATTAGTAAATAGGTATGTCATGCAGTATTTATAGATACACATGTAAATGTAAACACTACATAAATATTGTTTTTGTAATAAACTTTCGAAATATACATAAGTTTTGTATAAGTTTTTGTAAGTTTATGTATAAGTTTTGGAAAAGACCTTTACATGACGTTTACACAAGAAATTGCGCCAGAACACATTTTTACACCGCTCTTGTTTTTAATAATTTTGCATTATTAGTATTTTGGTGACTTTTTTTAAACGGATAAAAATATGTTATAATTTATACTAAACAACATCGTTTAGTGAATTTACTAAAGAAAATATCTCAACTATAAACGCACAGACTATAACAGTTGTTCATCTAAATAAGAATTACATACTTCATTTGTTAATTAAACCTTTATCAGCTTTCTAAATAAAGTTATCGAACTTCTTATGATAAAATGTGTTGTAGTTTTAATTTAACACCCATTTTTCACCAATTTTGTAAAATAAGCACATCTCTCACCACAAGTTAATTGGGATTGGTTACATGTAGGTATATATCATATAATCATTTTTCTGAACTTATTCAATTCAAAACTTTACCGTAAGAAACCTATTTTTAATATAGTGCCCCCGGAAAGTTTTGTCGAATTTTCATACATTAATAGATTGACACTAGTTCTGATTTTGTAAAAATTATATAAAAAAAAATATTTGTATATCTTTTTTATGATAAATTTATTTTCATAACAATATAATAATAGTAAACAAGAAACAATATTAAATAATACATTGAAAATCCAACAAAACTTTCCGGTAGCACCTATATTTTCAATCAATCATAATAATTTCCCGTAAACATTTCCTCGCAAACATCATTCATAATTCAAAAATCCAAAAGTAGTCAGGAGTCTACTCATCTGTATGTTTGAACTAAGGAAATTTTACCCAATCAATTCCTTTTGTTCAACCAAGCTATCCAATTATTCTTAAATGTGATATTATAGTTCAAATATCTCAATTATCACACATATGCCAATTTTATGTTAATCTTCTTGTGTAATTGTGATGTAATTTTTTAGAAGATAACTAATTTTCTATCTATGTAGTTTCATTTCTTGGAAAAATGTAAGAATTAGTTTCAAACGTGTGTAAGAATTTAGATTATCTATGTATGTTCCTTTGGTAGTGATTGCTATAAATATAATTATTATTGTAGTAATTAACATTCCAAATGAGTATTTTTCCGCAATTTATGCTAAAATGCCAAGTTAGCCTTCCGCTATGGATTGTCTAGTCCTATTTATACAGAAAATTTTGATAGCCCGTTGAAGATTTTTGACACAATGAAAGTATTATTGTTAAATATGTATATTAAGCATCGATCTTGTTATTGAAACTTATTTCCTCGCTTCATAAATTTCATTATTTGAGGCATTTCATTTTGAATATCGCAAAAAGGTATTAAAAGCATAATCAGGATGAATTTTACCTTAATATTTAATGTAAGTATATTTTTAATATGCCTTAAAAGGCATAGTATACCTTAATCCATACAAGTAATTTGCCTTTCTGTTTACATTATTTTGTTCAAAATGGTTCTGTTTTTATATTTTTGCAACATCTTTGCAACTTTCTGTTTTGTCTTCTTTAGTGATTTATATATAATTGCTATACTTTGTAATTTGTTTTGTATATTTAATTCATTATAGAAGATTCATAAACTTTCTCTCACAAAAATTATTCAAAATGCGACACATTTTACCTTTAACTATGCGTTTTTAATAATAAATAATCATAGATTAACACTTATTAATCTTAATATGTTATACATTGAAATATTCCTAACTTACTAAATGATTTACGGACTTCCATGGTTAATAGAAAATGCAAAACGCTATCCTCGTACTTTTTAGTGATAGTTTTTTCCTTGTACCTTTTCATCATGAATTTAAGATATTTTCAATACCGTTTCAGTTGTGAATATACCCCTTTCAATCGGACTTCTCAATGTTGACGTAATCAGATTTTGTTATCATGATGCCCATCTTAAGAGTTTATCTGTAACAGTTACTCTATTTGTTATTTTTATTATTTTTTATCCCTAATGTTCCTATTTGGGTCATTTTCAAAATATTTTAAGAAAATCGATTTTGTATGTCATTTAAAAAGCGATTTATGAAGAGTAAGTCTATGTACATATACGTAATAGCATTATCGAACCCGACTATACAAACACACCTTTCTTAACTTCACATAAATCATTGTTATTATAGAACCGATCAACATGACGCATGTGTGTGTTTGCATTTTGTGGGCTTGTCTCTATTTCCTGAAAACTCTGGACACACAAGCTTCTGAAGCAGTAGGAGTCCAATCTTGCCTTGAAATTCACAACGAACTTCGTCGTAGCGTTTGGCCTCCTGCATCTAATATGAGAAGAATTGTAAGTTTTATTTCGTTTGAACTCTGTCAGTTGTAAGCTAGATAAAAATGTTTCTTTTTATGTAAAAATAACATTGACAATGAAAAAATTAGAGGTAACATTTAATTAATTTACTTTCCTACTTAAGTCAATAGACTTTCAAAATATTTATATTAAATGGTGAACGAAATCATTATTTACTGCATAATTATGTTAAATAACATCATTTTAAACATACTTTATAAGCGCACAAATTTGTAATATTTATCGGAAAATCGTGTGATGCATTTACATTTAATTGCACCTTTCATTTAGATAATCTTAATCTTTAATGACATTGTAAAATATTGTATAATGTACGAGAACTGTAATTTTAGTTTTACTCACAAAGAGAAACATACAAATTGGTTTATTCTATGAATCATCAAATAAGTTCATTTGGACATAAATAGGGCCATTTCTGAATTTGTTTTTGGAATAATTCTTTAATAAGTTTCTATTTATATGATAACTGCTATCAGAACTGGAATGCAACAATCGCAGATATCGCGCTAACCACCGCTTCAAAGTGTGAGTTCAAGCATTCGGCAAACGGCCTGGGTGAGAATATATACTCGTGCGGAGGGTGTCAAACGTTTTCCAACTGTTATGTGCCCTCGATGCGCTGGTTCCAAGAGCGGGAAATGTACGTCTACGACTCCGCCGACTATCAATGTGACATTAGCCTTGCTCGACCGGGCAAATTCAACAATCCTGAATGTCGGCATTATACTCAAGTAAGTTTATTATTAATAATAATAATAATAATAATGCGTTTATTAAAGTATCAAATGGGAATCGAGATACATATTTTTAGCGGATAAAATATGAAAATGCATATATATAAATATATTGTGGTGGTAGGCAAAACATTGAGAGATGAGTAAGCAAAAAGATAGTAGTATAATTAGAACTAAGTAAGACCAGAATTAAAGAGAGTGAAAATGATAATGATATAGAAAAAAGGAGTACCGATTTAGTAAAGTTTTAGAAAGTTGTTTATGTGAAATTGACGCAGATCAAGAATAGTGGATTTGTGTGATTTATTAGATACTATAGTGTCAGTTTTGTTCGTAGGATTGATGAGAATAGTTCGGTGATCGGAGTTGACGACGGGAGGCCCAATAGTTGCGGAGTTAAGATAAACATCCCTGAGGTTGTCACTCAATAATACATGGTCCAGTTGGGAATTAAGTCTGGTAGGAGCTTTAATAGCGTTGATAAAGTTGAAGGAGTCGCAAAGATTGTCTATGTTCAGATCGTTGAAGTAGGTTGAATTAGAAATAGAACAGATACTTTTGGGAGTTTTTTTTCACTTTATATAAAAGTCTAAAAGTGTACTAAAAATTCTCTGTGAAAACAATATTATTTTTAAGACACATGAAATTACATAATTTAGTAATGATCACGATCCATGTTTTTCATTGAGAAATTGAAGAAAGTTAGTGAAAAAATAATATCTATACATATGTATACCAGCACTCCGCAAAACTTTACCTATTGGAGGCCAAGATTTTTACTTAATTTAATACAAATGGGCCACTACCATTTAAAAATCAATAAAACCGTAAGTATCTAAAACACATGTTCAAAATTTATTTCCACAAATGCATAATTTAGCAAGTTTTAATACACTACATATACATAGTATATAATTATAGGTAATCAACAAAATGGAAAATGTTTCTCCAGTAACATTGCAAAATAATTCATATGGGTCTATTATGTTGAGAAATACAATTATTAATAATATGATTGAATTAGGGAATAAGGCTATTGACAGCAGCCTTGTCTTATTCAGAGGTATGTTTAGTAGTCATTCTATTTTTATAGTGATTTTTAAGTAGGTCATAGCAGAAAAAGTATGTTCACAACATTAAGAGGAGCCGAAGTGGGAAACAACTACTTTTGAAATCTTTTTTTTAATTTCCTGATATGTTTGTTTTCAAAATGCATTTAAATCTTTTGTTCTTGAAGATTCACTGAAACACATTGTTTGACTGTCAATCAGTCAGGCAGAAGTCAATAGGTTCCAGTTGACATTCAGAAAGAATATTGAAGATATTGTACGCTTAAATTTTTTAATCATTTTATCACATACAATTAATTATGCAAAATTGCTCCATATTATGTACATCAACTATGTGTGTTGACGAATATAATTAGAATAATAAAAAATGTTCTTGAATAGCATAAAATGAATAATTAAAGGTGTTCAACAAAAATTAGTGATGTTAAAATGATCTTAAGCATTTTATATTATGTAAACATAAGGTTATCGGAGATATGTAAATGATACATACCTCAAAAACACTAAATAGGACTAATGTCCTATGGTACTAAATATATATTGACAAATTATACCTTATACCCAATAAAACACGTAATTAACATTTAACATTAACATGTGTCTACATTTTTTAAAGAGCTAACACATTTTCAGCTTATTTCATTTCTTACATGGCATGGCACGAGCTAACATTTTTTAAATCTTTTGGCATATTTTAAAAACATTCAAACTAATCGGTGTATTGAACTGTCTTTTTAATATTTTGTCCTCCTTCAGTTAGTTAAAAGGTTACATTTATAAATTGTTGACCATCATTCGGAGTCCACATAAATTCTTCTAAAGGCTCTGTAGTTGTCTAAAACACACAGTTTGTGGAACCGGTACACCAATGCATTTTTAAGTAGAACAAGTGAACATAATATACTTCAAATACGATGATACTTTGTCCTACATTATGCTGATCAGATAAATCGCTATTTTCTGAATAGATCTTCTCAAAAGAAAATATATTCTTATCTCTTAGGTCCACAATAAATGCGAATCTTGTACATATTTTGACAGTTAAAGTTATATGAGCAATAATAAGTACTCAAATGTGAACTTGAGTGGGATTGATTAAAAGGAGATAATAAATGCATAGCGATGCTCATAATAATTGAGGGTTTTTAATGACATATACCTGAAGAAGACACTAAAATTAGTTAATTATAAACTTTGAGCTATTTATTCACACTGTGTCTATATGATCAAACATTCCAAAACTAAATTTAAAGTGAATATATATAACATATTTTCTGCTTTTATGCTAAATCTGACTTACATAATGGGCCTAAGCATCTAGATTGTTGTAAAAACTGCCCCTGTTTAGTTCACCATCTTAACACTAGAAGTTCGATAAAATGGATATACCTTTAAACGCAAAAGTCCTACAATGGAGTTCTTTTCATATTTTTACGATAATTAAATGAAATTAAAAGCATAAAACTATGTTCTAATTATTATTAAATACTGTAACTTTTTTCACAAAATGCTTATGGCATTATTTATTTTAATATAATACAAATATCCATCTTGTAATATGCGTGTATATGTTTTTATTTTAACTTCTTATTTTACTTCATTGATTGAGTGATTGGCCTTTTAGTACTTTTCATAGCGAAATATACATATACAACAAAATATAACGCTAATAATACAAAATAAAGAAGATGATTTCATGCTGGCTGCATCATAGAACAGTAATTTAGTAATTATAAAATCGTTTTTCTGATTTTGGTTGAAATCGTCTCCTGTCAAATTTTCGCGCTCTTAGAAAAATGATCCCTAAAAAATTGTCCTGAATAGATATCATTATAATTTCTTTTACGTCACTTTCGACTTCTAAAATTATGATTTTCTACGAGAGGATTAGATTAAAAATAGTTCAAAAATGTTATAGCCATTTTATCAATCAAAATCGGGCAGTACGGATTTCGCAATTTTTTGCGCTTCTAACCAGAATTTTATGTGGTACAACACAGGCAAGAATAATCGGGTCCAAATGAAAATATGGAGCATTTAATTCCAAGTAGAGATAAGACTTTTCTAATCAATTTGTCGAACCGATTCGATTATTTAATGTGAACATGGCTTTACAGATTAGAAGTTACTATGAGCCTTTCATTTTTTCAGATGGTCGCTTATCCTGTGTCTCAAATGGGATGTGGCTTCAAAAAATGTAACGGTGTAAATAAGGTGTACCTCTTCTGCAATTACAATCGTGGGTAAGAGTAAACATCGAATAATATTTATATAATTTTGATAGATCTCAATTTAATTTAAGAATATTTTGCCCTTTCTGGTTTATAAAAAATGATTAATATATATATATGTTGGTGTATAATGCATTATGTGTGTAAGTGTTTCATGAAAGAATTTATAAAGACATGTAAACTTGTAGATATATATTTTCATATATAATCAACATTTTGTGACTACTTATTTCTTGATATTTTTAAACTATGACTTTTATCATGTCAAATAAATAGCGACTAAATTTTTGTATATAAAATACAAAATATTCACATTTTATCAAAATATAAATTTTTCCGATATAATACAAATTATATTAATAACTATTTAGTATAAAGAATCCTTATTTATCTTATATAATTTTTAAATACTTCAAATAATATATTCCATTAATCAAAATTGAATCAGGTTTAATGATTGTTTAAATTTATAAAAAACATTTATCCGAACAGCTCATTTTGTAAAATGTTATTTAAGTGGTCATTTCTTTCATTTTGTAATGTTTTATTACAATAATTAAATATGCATCAAGACATGGGCACAGTTCAATATATAAACATAAGTTTTAACACACAAGTTAACATTTTGATATATTTTCAGCAACCGAGTGTATCACCCATACTCCACAGGAGACACGTGCACCAACTGTCCCAATGAGGCTCCGTTTTGTCAGGATGATCTTTGTGTTCCTCAAGCTCAAGGAGCCGGTGCGTTCACTCGGAATTAGAAAGAAGGTTTCTGGATAGCTAAGCCTTTTATAAACTAGCTACTCAAAGCAGCCTCAGATTGTGCATTATATTTGTACAACTTTGTAATAAAATAGTCTCCGCAGTAATAAAAAAATACAATTATTCAGGTGAAAAATTAAAACACAAAAATTGTGTAACTTTGTTGTATAACTAACATTGTATTGCAGCAAAATACAATTCGTAAGAACAAAATTCCTTATAATTTATTTTTTAATTTTAAATCATCACTCTAGAATGATAGCTTGTGCTCATCATAGGAAAACAGACTATGTAATACACGGCTAAGGTTAGGATTCGATCATTTATACTGCATAGACATTTCGTATAAGTGAATATATGATAGATATTACATGTTTTCGACAGCGAAGGGAATTTTATAATACCATACTATATTATTAAATGTATGCAGTTGAAAATACTTAACTGTTTAAAATTGTATTAAATGCAAATAATTCAAACTTTGAAATGATACAGTTGCTGATAATGCCTTGGAACTAAATGTCATATCAAAAGTGGTTTCTATTCTTGTGAATCTATGTTTCATTCAATTGTTATTCAAGGAAAAATTATATCAGAGATCACATATTTCATCTCTGAATTAAATGGCTATGATCTTAAGTTGCGGAGACAGTTATATTTCTGTGACAAATAAACAAGCCTTATTGAACTCTATTACCTGGAATTCGTGTGGTGTTAGCGCTAATCTCACAAACATGTTTTATATTTAAAATGGAACCAAAATTTAAAAATCTAACGCTATCATAACATCCAAATGAGATCAAAATCAGTATATGTATATTATATTATACACACGCATGTGTGTGTTTGTCCATTGCATTATTATATGTAATTATTTTTAACTTTAACTTACTAAGAATATTTACTGCTTATTATTTCATTAATACATTACAGTTTGTAAAAGAATTTGTAAGAATTGTGGATCTATTAATATGGAGCTCTGTCGATGTCGCTGCAAATTTGGTTACAAAGGTGATGACTGTTCAGGTACGTTATTAGTCATTCTTGCTAGACACATGCTTAACCTTTTACCACCAGCTATATGAAGCAAATATTTGTCTTAAATAATTTTCATAACACGATCTAATAATACCCCAAATATGACAAATATGTATTTAAAAGAAAAATATATATGTACAAGTATGGTTTACAGGTATTTTTCTCATATGAGAACACTAGACTGTAAAGGGTTAATCAGATACACCTAATATAAAAAATATAGACGATGCAATAGTCAGCAATATAAATAGTTCATTGGTGCAATAAACCTGCAAATATTAAAAAAGACTCAAGTTAAATCATATGTCCTCATAAAGAAAAGGACTACAGGGAATAATTAATATAAAATTAAAGGTGATAAGAATATGTTCCTCTAAGATTCAGTAGTCTCATTGTGTCTTAAATGCAGAAATTGACTCAGAAAACCACGAAAAATGTGATTCTGGATTTTGTACTAAATTTGGAACTCCGTGCAAGAATGGAGGTAAGGATGCTTCTGAGGCATCCTGCAAATGTTCCTGTCCTGTCGGATATTCAGGAGCTTATTGTCAAGGTAATGCAATTAGAAATATACAAAATAGTTATATAAGTGTTTTTTTATTTAAAGCATGTTTTACCCCATTATGAGACTTTATTTACCAATGTAAAACATGATTTTTTACGAAACTTATTTTATTAATCAATTCAAAATTCAATTTATTTATTTAATGTTGAAGCCCGGATACTATGAGTGTAGAGACCAAAGAATTTGCTGGAATTGCAAATTTGCAAGCAATTTTTATTAAGAACTTTATAAATGAATTTGGGAATCCAATAGTTGAACTCCCAATCTGTCCATAATTGCAACTCATTTTGAAGGGCCTCCTTATGGAACTCGTCGGGTTGGGCAGTTCGATGCACTTGCCATTCTTTCACAGCAATATGGGCCCGATTATCACTCTGTATACTTTTTTTTGGGAACGACAGATTGATTTGGATCTTTTATCATCGAGTCAGACACAGGGGCCACAAATCTTGATTCATTAGAAGGTCCACTTGAATTTAAAGATGCAATTTGAGAATCACAAAATGAAACTGTATTAGAAATGTCTGAAGGAATCAATATCGAAATTAAAAGAATCATCTGATCTTCATAGTTGTTTAACAGTTATTGACCGCTCAGCATATGCTTCGATTTCGCTAACGCTTCCATATCTCCCATTTGGATAATAAGATAAGTTGCCCAGAAAGACAGGCGCAACTTCCATATTTTCATTCTTGGAGTTATACATCAATTAATATTTTAAATATTGTTCTATCTGACGAATAGCTTAGAAATTTGAATCTACGACGCATAATGGATATCTCTTGGATTTTTAAAACTGAACTCTATTTTCTCTACCGATACTCTATTTTCTATGTGTCAGCTTTATTGTAATTTAGAGAAGCTTGAAAACATATAACCTGCTTTTGAGTATGTCATTATTTATAAAAGAAAAGTGAAATATTTCTATATTACTCATTTTCAGAAAAAAATGTACAAATTTTAACAGGAATCAATTTTAAAATTTATGGCGAAATGTCCTCTTTACTTACTGCACGTCCAATTAGTCCATTTTTGGTGAGTTAAATTTTTTTAATAATTATTTTAATATCATGCCTATACAATACCCTTTTTATCTAACAAGTTATTATCCATAAACTTAAGTCTAATAACATATGTTATTAACATTATGAATTGTGGTGTTCTAAATTAAATCATAGAATTCGAGAAGAAAGGAGGTTCCCGACTTTGGATATCTTTTGGATAACACGATAAAATCTATAAATGTAGTTTAACTGTACTAATTATTTCTGATTGTGCAATTAATTAATTTATCTATTCACACATAATATATACATATACAATTATATCAATAGTAAGTGAATGTTTGAAGGTTGATTGTCTTTTACGCCCCAGATCTCTTTAGTCCTAGATTTCTTTGCGCTAACTATTTATAAAATTGCAAATAATTTTAAATTAAAATTAATCTAGTGTACATTCAGGAGAGTTATAAAAGTAGGTACTGCTTCATAACTTATACTGCAAAAGCAATTTTTATTGTATAAAAATGTTCAAAATTTTACAGAAAATATATGTCATTTTTTTACTTTTTAAATGTTGTCATATCGTACATAGCAAACATGAAGTATATGATCTATAATTTAAATTAATAATTTTTCCAAACACCGCATACCCAAATATCAGACAAGTTTCGCTCTTTATTGAGTTCTTGTTTGGATGTTGTGATCACTTATAATTGATGTAGGTATTAAGTTCAATACATTATTGTTAAATTCTTACAGATTTCACTTTCTACTTGCCAGTTGCATTTGAAATTATATGCTAATAATTGTACATTCCACTCATCTTCGTGTATAGCTTCTTCTTTTTAACGTGATATTGTTTGACTTGAAATCTCCATAAATAATATTAGTCCTCTAACAGGATTTTCCCAAAGTTACGTACACGGGACCACATTTGCCTTTACAAATAATATGCATGGAAGCATTCGAATATACTCATTAAAGTGTAATTTTATAGATCCAGATTTATGGAATCCTTCTAAATTCTTAATAGTTCTAAAATAATTTCTGAGGCAATAATCACATTTTTGTTTTCTCAATTTCAGTTTCGCACGGAAATCTTTCCAATCATCCAGAAGGAACTGGCGAACCAAATTAACACGCACTGTAGCTCAACTGCCGAGAGTCGTCAGAAATGCTGCGGTGGAGAGAGTTCCAAAGCAGA
>JAYRBW010079251.1:0-24039 GCA_036023295.1 Invenusta paracnida | reverse complement strand
TGCACCGGACTCAGAGTGCATCTGAGCATGAATGAGCATGACTCAGCCCCCCCCCGCCCCCGCACGTCACGTGACTGAGTTCGCGCTCCACCTTCCATAATAGATTCCATCCATCAATACTAGTAATCTCTAGAAGATAGCATGAATCTTCTCTTCTGGCCATTCAGGAGTTAAGGGTAACGAGAGATCTGATTGCCCAGTGGTGATAAATTAAATGAAAGCTACCATCCAAATAGCTGAGCCATCTTTCAAATGGTTGAGTACAATGTAGTTGATGAGATCGACTCCTATACGACCAAAATTGTCAAAGATAAAGAAGTGGGATATGCCTCAGGAAGAATATTCTTGACTTCGGCGGAAGAGAACGGAATCTTTTAAATCAACTTCTCTTTGACACCATCAGTGAGGGAACGCTACGTTGAACGCTGAAGAAGAGAGCGGAACAAGTATTGGTTGTCCGCGAGATTGCATAATGCTGCTTAGAATGAAACTGAATTAAACTAATTTAATTAAAAACAAAAACATAAAATATTTAAGGTATCAAATATATTAATTAGCAATGTTAATTAAACAGCTTAAAGAAACTTAATTGATAGGGTTATCTTATTGAATCAAACAAAATAGATATTACATGGGGACTCTAGTAAGTTCTCGCATTCGATATGAAAGCAATATCATACACATGTAATATATGTATTTTGTGATCAATTGAAACTATAGTATTTGTAAAAAAATCAAAATCTCTTTTTCCATGGATACCTTCATAATTCTTAATTAGAAAATTAAAGTCAAAATTCTGCTAGCAACATGCAGAAAAGATAAATTGTACGTCGAAATTTCAAAAAGAATAATTTTATCCAAAAATAAATTTGATCAAATGTAAAAATATGGTGACTGGTGCACCGTTTCGCCTATATGATTGTGTTAATTGTTTTATACCTTTTATTTTAACCAAAGTATACAGAACGCAGCACTGGCCGGGTAATTCTTTGTGGATTTATAAAGCTCATACTGAAATATTTCTTTAACCCTTTAAGTTCTACAACGACCGCCAACGTCCGCTCTATATTTCCGCAGAACGGCCGCCAACGTTCATAACGTCCAAATTATTTGATGTTGCTATAAAAAATATTTATTTTAATTTTACAGTGAGTACATCTATCCTATTTTATGGTACACTGTTGCAGGTAATATTTTCGACCGTGTACGTAGCCTATATTTTGGGAAGTGCCATTTAGTGGACACGTTAACTTGAGCCAAGAGCATATAGTGAGGTAGGGTGGCCAGATCGCTGGGTGGACAGGAGGGGAGCATTAGAATTGTGAGTTCAAACCGAGGTTCAAACCTGGAACATGGTAAGTCAGAAATCTAACTGCTGGACCACGCCCTAATCTAATCGGGAATACAAAAAAATTGAAAGCATCAACTTGATTACCATATTGATAATATATAAATAAATTCTACTTCAAATTCACATAAATATAGGTCTTAAAAACATAATTTCGTATTTATATTAAATCTGGAATATATCCATTAAACCATTCTAAAGAAAATTACATAAATGCCAATGCGATCTTTAGATAACAATAAATTAAGTACTGAATATACTAATATGTATGTATAACAAACTTGCTGGATATATAATGATTGCATTAAGATATATACGTATAGATTTTAATTGACAATGTTTTGTTTAAAAATGGGAAGAAAAACATCACCCGATAGGTCAAGAATAATTTAACACATGACGCATTATCAATGAAAGCAAAACGATATATGTGTGCAAGAGAAATAAATTAATTTAGACAAAATAATACGATATGCTTTCAATCTTAAAATATATATAACAATAGAAAAGGGGACAAATAGATATATACGGTTCTGACCGATATAATATATCTTAAATACAAAAATGATCACAAAGAACAGAATTACTTACTAGCAATAAGACAGTTGATATTTTTGTAGAATCATCGAGCGTTTTCCAAAAGTAAAATCATTAGGATCGCTCTTTTGCCAGAAATATCTATAAACTTTTGGAACGAACGATATTCTTAACGTTCTTTAATTTAAAGTGAAGCCTCAAAATGATATATATATTTTAAAGCAACACGATGTAGATTAAAATTTCTAAATGAATCGTAAAATACATTACATAAACGACAAAAGTAAATATTAATATACATTCAAATAACTTTCTTTAAAACTCAAGAATGATTTTATTGATATATAAAATTAAATGTATTTTTGCACTTCGATTTGGACACGGGCAGATACGTGTCGGGATTCAGATACGTGACCTACTAAATGTATATGGTTACACTAAACGATTCCGACTTTTGGAATGAACGTTTCCTAAAGAGCGACATTGGAATCCGTTTCTACTTTTAGAAAACGCTCATAGAATGCAAACTCATAATTCACTGATTGTAATTCATGCTTAACTCTATATGCAATATTTTGAACGATTTATTGTTTTATTCATGTATTCAGAGTGGCTATTTTGTACTTTATTATCATTGTAATAATTTATTGTCAATATTTTTTATAAATTCTCTCTAATTGTATTACTTAAGAAATGGATTTGACTATAAATTGTCTACTATTCTCCATAGCTTTTAGCATACTTTGAGATTTAAAATCAGTTTTCGAAAAAAATCAAAATTTGATGACTGCCTTAAATTTAAAGATGGTTTGAAAATATAGTAGTTTCGAATAGTTTCGAATAGTTATAAATAGTTTCGACGCTGGCCTCCTAGTGTTTGTAAAATAATTCCAAATTGTTCGTTTTATTATATTATTTAAAGTTTACATTAAAATTGCGGTATTTACGTATTTAGTTTCGAATTGATTTTAGGTGTCGAAATGCATATTTTTATTTAAGAAATGTATAGAAATAACAGTAGTATAAAATATGACAAGTTTGTTAAAGAATTCTATTTTAAAACCTCTCTCGAAGTAAGTTTTACAGATTTTTATATTATCTTTTTGTAACTAATACAATTTTGCTCACTTGTCTTAATTTATTTCGAATTTGACTTTACCAACTCAAGGCCAAGGGCAAGTTTGAAACTTGATTTCCAAAATAGTTAATCAAGCAAACTCAAATTTGATTTGAAATTGATAAAAATAAGAATTTAAAATAGTGCACTTAGTTATTACAAGTGCTAATTTAAATGGCAATGGTGGAGTACTTGGCTGTAAATTATTTTTTTTTCAAAAAATAAACAACATAAAAAAAAAAAAAAATGTAATTACATTTATTTATAATACAGGATAGTGAGATGCTTGATAATCATGGAGTGGTTGCAGCTGCAAGTGGCCTCCAGATTTTAATAGTGTATATAGGGTTTACTTGTTAATTACATTTATTTTTTATTTTTTTGATGTTTTGTTTATTTTCTGAAAAAAATCTAATTTATGTCCAAGTACTCCACAATCCCCATTTAAACTTCTTGGCAATTTAAAATATAAATATTCTCATGATATGTAAAAGTTCTTATAAAAGTAAAACCATCTTTTGCTTCATTTAATTCCATTTCAAGTTATGATCCCAGTCAGCAATGTGGCATAATTCTGTTATGTCTACTTTTATACTCTAGTTGATGTCATGCATTTGTATACACAGATCCATGTTCATGGAATAGCTTACCCAATAATAAAATAAGGGACTTAGTCTTTAATATATTATAGTATACTATACTTTCAATTGTTTCCGTAAACATTTTATTTTTACTCATTGACATTACTATCAATAACACACATCTTAGTCTTACTCAGTTTAATGTTTATACCTAAATTATCAAATGTTAAACACTTAACTGACCAGACAATGCAAATATAATTAGTTTAACTGCCTAATAATAGACTGACAACAGAGAAATTGAATTCAGTGACTCATGCAAATAGGTTAAATCATACACTTTATAGTAATTCAATGTCTATAAATAGCAAATTAAATTCTAATATTTACTGAAATTTCATGATATTTTCATAGTTATTGCTGTCTGTTTCTGCTAACACAACTTAGTATTATAATGAATACAAAAGAACATAAATACTTCAAGCATGGTTTAGGCATTGGTTTATCTTGAAATAAACTTTCTACTAATATCTCCAATGAGCAGGACATTTGAGTCTCAATTATTTATTATTGATTAAATCAGTATTGGCAAGGGAATGTGTTCTTTCACAAGCCTTTAGGATGGCCAAAAGCAACCTCAGTGAGAAACAATCATCTTTTAGTTCACCTAGCATCCCTCAACCATCTCTCAAGTGCAAGAGAGTTGCTTTTAATGTGGCAAGAAAGAATTTCTCTCTTCATAGTATATCAACATCAAAAAGCTGGACTCCAAAAGTGCTGATGCATTGTTTTTCCTTTCCTAAGTAGAGAAATTGTCACTATGCAATTACACTGGAGTATGAGGTATACACTTTTGAAAGCTGTCTGGAATTGTGTAGTTTTTAAGATAAAACAAGATATCAACAAACTGGCAGTGATTGCATGACTCTTGCATGACAAGAGTCTTGTCTAGAGGAAGACTGGTGAAGGATTCAAACCTTGATATGTCATCCATTCTCTCCAAGCTGGTAGAGGCTCAGTATATATTTGGGATGGCAACCTGGAAAGGTGGACGCAGTCAGATCTTCTAGTTCATTCTGAGAGCAGTCACCAACCATGCAGCCTATATAAGAACATAGGAAAAATTCTTTTGGGATACAGCTCTACCAGAATTTTATTTTCCAAGATGACAATGCCCCTGCTCATTGCACTGTCAGAGTGATCCAGTTTCTTCAAACAGCTAGTATTTGTTCATGTCCTTGGCCCACTTATTCTCGTGACCTCAACCCAATAGAGCATGTCTGTCACTACATGGGACATAAGATCCACAGCCATCCACATCCCACTGAAACACTGCAACATGAAGAAGATTGGGTTCATGAAGAATGGAACAATGTGCCTTAACAGTGACAATTTGATTGACAGCCTTCCAAGATGTCTACAAGCAGTTAATGAAGCATATGGAGGTCCAACCCACTTCTGAAGAACTACTCACCTTCATTTTACCCTCCACATTTCTTTCTCCCCCTTTTTAAAGCTATCACTTTATGATTGATGACAAAATACATTTAATACACTAAAATAAGCTAATAATTATCAAATTATCAAACTTTTTCTCAACCAGTGTATTATATAGGAGAGTCAGAGAGATACTTATATATGTCATCTCATATATATCATTATAACATATATACATAATATATGTATTTGAAATTATTTTAATAAAATTTCATATATTAAGAATTGCTAAAAGTAACATGCATAGTACATTTCCATAATTATTAAAATTTTAATATACATTGTCTTAGTCATAACTTTTAATTTGATATTATTAATAATAAAAAAAACTAAACTAAATTTTAATGGCAATGTTTTATAGATATATAGAAAATCATTTATAGATTGTAAATTTAGTACTTACAGATTTCAAAATACATAAAAAATCATGAGCAATATATATGTAATATATAGTTATTATTTTTATATATAATAATTTTTCAAAAATAAAAAAATCTATAAAATATAATTTATTGTTTTTTAGATATAATTAATAAATACTCAAATTGTATTTATATAGGCCACATAATACATAATAATTAAATACTATTAATTAATATTACCAAAAATACCTCTTAACTTAATGCCCATTTATTTGACAATAGTTTTGCAATTATTATTTTAGAATTAAATATATAAATTGTAAAAAAAATTTTATGTATATGAATATTAATTATATAATACATTTAACCCTTTTAAACTGATTGGAAAAAATACTGTCCCTATAAATAATGTCTGACATAGTTGGGGTGGAACATATATTGTCCTGTCAAATTTTATTTATCATATAATCAGGGTTGCCATGCCCTATAGAAAACTATGGAAATTGGATTTTACAATTCTATATATATATATATGGAAAACCTAGATGATTTTTTATTTTTCTGTGCAAAATAAATCATGCCTGAGATGACGCAATACATTACTTCATGTATTTTCATCAGTGATGTATGTCTCTTTTAATTGGTGTCTAGTTCTCACTATACCCTTCTGTATTATGTATAAACTGCCCTATATACCTTGCACTTTCTATCTATTATCTGCCTACCAATCCATTTGTTCCTAGTTTTTCCCTCCTGTGTCTGTTATGTTACCTACAACTCAGTCAAATTCTTCTAATTCATATGATATTATGTTATACATTATAAGCATGCATTTATGTATACTTCATATTCAGATATTTTTCAGTTTGTCACAATTTTGCCTCATCTCAACTGAATTATAATTTTTATTGTTATGTATATATAAAACATCTGAATTAAAATGTTGGAATAAGGGATAAGGGATTAAAATAAATATTATTATTAAGGATTATTAAAAATAAGGGATGCAAGCTAAACACAAGTATTGCCACATTTTTCTGAAACCATTTTCTTTATATTTCCAAATGTTGTCAATTTTTAATATGTTCTTTATATATTTGGAGGAACACTTTGTCACCAGAACATCAAGTTCTGTAGGTATATAATTATATTTAAACCAAAATAGTTAAAGATTATTGTAAACATCCTTTAGACCATTTATGCAATTTTAAGTATTGTAAATGGAAGCATTATTAAAAATATATTGTTCAAAGTTTATTGCAGTATATATTAAACCATATCAATATGTTATAGTCATTATTATATTCAGCTTTATAAAAAAAGCAACAATCGTGATACAAATTAGTTATCAAAATGATATCTTATTGATATTATCTCATTAGCAGTAAAGTAGTATTTATATTAAATAAACAAAGGAATATATATGAGTTTATAGTTTAAATACAATTTAATAGCATAAAAGACTTTCTCAGATTACATGTGTATTTTGAAGTTATATTAATTTTCATGTTAAGCTTATTACAATGAATAGTACACTGCCATGCCAAAGTTTCATATATCTATGATATAGCTTTTTAAAATTATAAATTTGAAAATATTGATTTTTATCAAACAAATTTATAAAAACGTGTATATTGATGCCATTTTTATAGATATGTATACTTAAAAAATGTTGTTCTATAAGCAATACATTGTTTGGTTGTAGGGCTCAAAAATGGAATTTTAAATGTAATGATATTTTTTCTTTTAGTAAACTTTAGTAAAAGTATACACTTAACTGGGTTAACTAATTCAAACAAGCTATTATTTTAATTATTTTGATAATTTTTTTTTCTTAAATGTTTCTTTTAAATAAAGTAATAGTGGTCCATTTGGGTAGCCTGAATATTGTTTAACATGTTGACTGTATATAATTGACATACATGTAGTAAAATGTCCATTTACATGCAGTTATGTCATTGCTATATTTATTGTTCTTAACTCTAAGAATTAAGAACCCATCTATTTCCAGAAGATTATAAAAGCATAATGATTGTTCTCTCTGAACTCAAGGTTTGCGAAGAACCTCTCTCCCGACAAGCTCAAGCTGAGCGCCATCAAGGGGGAGGGCGACCTCACGAACTTGGAGCTGGATGAAGCAGCCCTAATGGAGCTCCTCGATCTGCCCACCTGGCTCCTCCTCAAGAAGGCAGTCTGCAACAAGGTCTCAGTCAAGGTGGGTACACTGGATGACATCGGGTTGGAAGCCGCCAATGCTTTAGTTATAACAGTGTTGATGACATCTTAGTATTTTGTAACATGGCTTTTCTGCAAAGATATACTTATGGCAATATTGTGTCTATAGGATAATTGTTGCAGATAGGTCAGATAGTCACCCAACTGGAGGTGATAGCGGTGTCTGTCTAAATATAAAATATTTGTTCTCTTAGCATACACAGATTATTTGGCTTAGCATAGTTCGAAAAATGTTTCATACAAATTTGAGTTGTCGATTTCATCTTATACTGGAGTCTTACGATATTTGAACTAACTGTCCATAGCTGTGAGTTCTTGTGATATGTGTATGTATTAAAATATTCTTTAGAAAATGAAAATCCTATTTTTCTCAATAGACATTGGCTTATAATTTACACTGACACCCATATGTTTATGGACAAGGTTATTTAATTTATCTTGAACCTACAAGTTTAAATTATTCTTTAATTAGAATGCCCCACGTCGAAACCGGAGTGTATTAACATGTGGGTTATTAATCCGTGTGGCTTAAACTACTGTTATTGGAAAATTGATTTAACACAATAAATCAATATTATATTTGTTTGTCATTTCCAGGTATTTTAATATTCTTGCCTGAAAAATCTAATGTTGCCATACATTCTGGCTGTTGCGTTGGATTGAAAATTTCGATTAATTCCGAGATATACGCGTTCACCAATTTTAGTTATAAACGAAATGATTGTTGTTAATTGGTAATTAAAAATGTAATTATACGGAAGTGTTGTAATTATGTTCACGTTTATATCATATGTTATTGATATACTTTAATTGAACATTTTGTTTATTCCTTTAACTTACATATTAAACATACGTAGTATATTTAAGGCAAACTGATAATTGTGATTATACTTAAATAAGATAACCACAAGGGTAGTACTCATGTATTCCCAATAATTCGACGGATGAATTATGTTTGCATATATGAGCTTTATTCAAGGGTGCTTCGTTGTCAGTTCGGTAATCTTTCCTTATTTTATTTTATATTATACATATATATATAGTATGTGTACATAATTACACAGATAAACATATTTGAGCCTTAGTAATCAATATATTGCTTACAAATTATACAGCAGCAGTTGAGCATTTCACTGTTCACTCCTGTCTGAGCTAATATACAATATGACCCCATGAGACCCTCGGACTCGCTTTACATAATCCCACACAAATTCTTTTAAGCCAGCCTAAGGAGATAACTGTGCTGAAGGAATGAACAAGTAGCTTCTCGTTGGATGAGTGGCTGGCATATTCAGAATTGATGTTAAACTAATTGTTCCTAAGGCTTAGCTTGATCCCTTCCCGAACAATTTAGAAACATTTTGGTTTTGATATTGTGTACATAATGAACGGTGTAAAATGAACTATTAACTGTTTGATTTTCATTTCAATGTTATATTACCGTTTAGTTATCTTTTAAGTTACTTAGAAAGAGTCTAAGTACTATATGTATTTAAAATTGTGTACTATCGAATTATCAGAAGCTAGAAAGATGCTTTATCAGGCATTTAGGAGACGTCAATCTGTTATCAAACGTTACTAAGATTAGAATGATCAAATACTTAAATCAAGTGTTTCTTATTTTTTTAAATTAGTGTTTTGCCGCCTGTAGTGTATCTATTTCTCACGTAGTCGTAAAATGTATTTCTCCTTTCCACTTAGCTGTGTTGTTACTATGATTACAGGGCGTCAAACAAACAATTACAGAGTGCATTTCTGGTAGCCCCAATTTAGTGCGGCACATTTTCTATCTTCAAAGATCCGGGGTATCTTTGCGCCTCTTCGGCAGGTATGACGCTCCTGTAGCGGACATAGCGTTTCACCCAATATACCGCAAAATCACGTTTTATTCTCATCAGAATGGCTCTCCGCTACACTTCAAATTATTAAGGTTATTAAATGATTGGATGAAAACTCCGAGGATCGGTGAATTGTGCACTGGGGAGCTATTAAATTTCCAGGCAGATATATCCAGATCGATGTTTCATCTTAATTTATTTGCTCTGGTTTAAATTTTAAAAATAATAATAGAATTTATACATTTAACAAGAAGCTGAAAGGGGCAGATTATGGGGCAGTCGATGATCTATTTGTGTTTTGGTATCTACCTGCTTTATTTCGTTAATCTTATAAATCTTGTGTTACTGTAGCTATACTTCTCTTAATACTACCATGGATATCTATATAGAATGGCATATCTACTTACATGGTCTACTATATAGATATCCATGATACTACCCAACAAGACATCTACGCGGTAGCTTTTGGACACTCTATATAGGTATGATATTGCAGGAGCGGATGGATGCTTAGTTTATTATTACCGACAGAAATAATACATCATATTTGAAGAATGATTTAGTGAAGTGACGCAGAAAATTAAGTATTTTTGTCGCTCATTCTATGGGGATTATTTGTATTCTCGATTCTTGTTACCTGGAGGTGTAATTGTGTCTTTCAGAGTTGTTTATTATAAAACTGCAGAATTTTCTGTCTGTTTTTATTCATTTTTTTCGCACAAATGAAACATTTAATTATTTTTACATCTTTTTAGAGAAATTATACCGACTTTCAGCCATGAAATATATGTTTTATAAGGCTAATATTTAATTTATGAAGACGAATAAACCTGTATTATTCGAAGTTGAAAATTATTTAGTCGTTGAAATATCTTGAGATCTTTTATTAGACGATAATCAAAATTATTTTATGAACGTGTTTAAATATATTATGTATCGGTCGAATGAATTCGAAAATGCAGTATAATGTATCAGATATAACGCTCCCGCTATAAGAGATACTAAAGCAGCTTCTTTTCTCAATCTGTTATGTGATCGATCGGTATTATAAGCCGTTACATATTAATTTCAGAATGTCCAGTAAATTCTATTGTGTCTACATTTATTCTCACTTCTTTTCTTTTTCAGATCCAGTGGACGAAACTTAAAAGCCAACCAATACTCGTGGTCTGTATTATATGTAGTTGCATTTTATATTTGGGATTATTGTAAGACAATAATGTATTCCTAAAAGGGAGAAAGAAACCGGTTTCATTGAAGTAAAGTGAAGTAAAATAAAATTGAAAAGATATTTTGTAGAAAATAACCCTAACCCAAAAGCTAGTATTATATACATGCCTCCTCGATATAAGAAGTAGGTAACTGGTCTGGTTTATTTCGCACTAGATAACTGGGGTCGGATTCCCCGGTCGCCAAAACCACTCATGCTACAACTATTCATCATCCGACATCTTGCTCAGAATGTTCTGCTAATTCTATTGGAACATAGAGAATGCACTTTATTGTTCCCAGGATGCATATTGGGAGTTGAGCATTTTGTTGGAGAAGGTATTCAGCATTGATTAATTTGAGTGCATATGTATAATATGTCGTTCATTCGGAAATAAGTATTTTGTAGCAATCCACGCGTTGTATCTATATGTATATCTATATGCTTGATTATTCAGCTAAAAATACAGTAATAACTTCGAGATTTTAAAAATACGTGTGTTATCTTTACTTGAATTGAGCGTTACTCTTGTCCTGCGTTCCAAGCTCTTCTCATCTAGGTATATTGTTTTGTTCTATCTTAATATTAAACACGGTCGAGACAAACTCATGAACGAGATATAATCTCATTCTTGGTAATTCTTCTCTTTTTTCTTTCTTTCTCAACAAAGGTCATGCCTTTAGTTTTCTGCTATGCATTATAATGATTCATTTTTATTTTGAGCTCTCAGTACCTAGAACGGAAAGGGGTATATAAACATTTTTTGTTGCCAACCTCATGCTGTGAACTTTCTTGTATTAGCCAATGTGCATGCAAACGTGTATTAACATCATTTGCTTAACGAAGAAATATGTATGCATGTTCTGAACATAGACTAATTGAAAGATGATCTCCATTCTGCTTGTATGTACATTACGTCATGCTCAAATGACACAGAGTAAGCATACGTTCCCGGCTACGCTCTTGCCTCATATCATATTAGTATTTATCAGTGAATTGGAATTATTGATATATTCGCTTGTACGTTATCTTTTTGTTCTCTGCTTCTCTCGTTTTGCCGAATGTCCCGGCTTGAATAACACATAGACATATTTTGTTGAAACGGCTCTGATATTAGCGCCAGTTCTCTCTCTCTCTCTCTCTCTCTCTCGCATTGTCAACAATTCTTCTTTTTTACTTGATCTACATATAGGCCAGAAATTGAGTGATATTAGGACATCCTCGAATTATCTCTTGTTAGACTGTTGCTATATATTTTATGACAGTAATATGTTTATCGTTTGTTTTAGATTTTAGATGTACTAACCGGTACAGTGTATCTAATTTTCCAAAAAAACTTATATAAAATAATATTATCGAATACATTGTTTTATAGTATTTGTTTAGCATATTATGCGTATTACTATTAGTAGGTATACATGACGACCATTATTGTCAACTGTATCAAAATTGTTTTGTTTATAGCAATGTTTATTTGAATTAATGAATGAATGAAATATAGTGAAGAGAAACGTGTTGGGCCCCCTTTATTTATAGGACTGGTATTTGGCATAATACGCTCATATGTGATAATTTAGAAGTTATGCACTGGAGTTATTTTTTACAAAATAATAGTAGTAAATCTTGTATTGATACAAATTATCGAGCCGCATTTATATAAGTACACATAACTGTTTTAGAAATCAGCGTTGGACGTAGTCATCTTTCTTAGTACCTACTTCTACGGCCTATGGCATTCTTATATCTTATTCTTTTGTTTCGAGGGATTAGAAAGTTAATGTAATGTAAATCGAATGAATGTATCTTACGACGTGTCTACATGAGCAATTTACTTTCGATGAACCGCCAAAATACCCGTCTACACTATCGAACCGGTTTCGTCGAACCAAATCTGGATATCAAACGTGTTTGATATTTTCCTGGAACTCGACAAAATTTAGCTTCTCATTGACTGAGTATAATCGGACAATAACTGCTGGTTTTAGAAGATGAACTATACGAAAGGACGATTCGAGAAATGAATGTGAATAATTATTATCTTGTAGATCGAATTTTTTATGCATACGGAGAATTTATTATTGCAGATTTAAGTAACAAATTAGGGTTTCACTACTGTCTATATAAATTACTAACCAATGAGAAAACACAATTATATTTAGTTCGCCGAATCAGTCTTATCGAGTAGACACACATTTCCTTCGAACTAGTTCGTCAAACCAGTCTTATCGAGTAGACACACATTTCCTTCAAACTAGTTCGTCGAAACAGTCTTATCGAGTAGACACACATTTCCTTCAAACTAGTTCGTCGAACCAGTCTTATCGAGTAGACACACATTTCCTTCGAACTAGTTCGTCGAACCAGTCTTATCGAGTAGACACACATTTCCTTCAAACTAGTTCGTCGAACCAGTCTTATCGAGTAGACACACATTTCTTTCGAACTAGTTCGTCGAACCAGTCTTATCGAGTAGACACACATTTCCTTCGAACTAGTTCGTCGAGCCAGTCTTATCGAGTAGACACACATTTCCTTCGAACTAGTTCGTCGAGCCAGTCTTATCGAGTAGACACACATTTTCTTCAAACCAGTTCGTCGAACCAGTCTTATCGAGTAGACACACATTTCCTTCAAACTAGTTCGTCGAGCCAGTATTTCCTTCGAATTAGTTCGCCGAGCCAGTCTTATCGAGTAGACACACATTTCCTTCAAACTAGTTCGTCGAAAAGAAAATCATCGATGGCTTTTTATGTTTTAAGCAGGCATGGTTTTGTGCATACTTTATACATGGTGTTGTGCATTTGCGAATTCGACTTTTTCATATTCTCTACCGCGACCTAATATCTAGTCTTTTATTTAGTCATACTTCTGTCTTATATGTCAATAAACCGTTAATAAACCAAAGGAATGTAACAAGAGATGATGTGCTGTCGTTTTATGAAGCCGCAGGCAAATAAAATATAATTTCATATTTTTGCGTGCGTTTATTTTTAGTTAATAAGATTAGTATTTGATGTTTGTTTATTTTGATAATTTCCATGGCTTCCAGCTTAACCGATGTATATAGGTAGCTGTAACTACTTACTTAACCCCTCGATACTTACAATCTAAATGTTATTTTAAAGATTACCTTTAAAAATGTTTTAATATCTTCGATTACATTCTCCTGTAATGTTTGTGTTGCTATGTTAAGCATCATTGTTACTAATTTAAAGTTTGTTTAATAAATATAGTCTAGCTCATTTTTATAACATAGTGTTTGTGTTATCACTTTTTTGTATTGATTATTACTAACTTTGAAAGTGTTTTGCACTTAATTCATGTATCTATCAGCGTTGTATTTGTAACACTTCTTATGGCTAAAATATATCATTGTTTATCGTAACCTCCTAGCGTATATAATATATAAGCTAGGCTTTTGGAACTTTTCTCGATGTCGTATAAATATAGTGTTCATGTGTTATACATATGTGTTACTTTACTGGCAATTGATGGGTTTTATCTTCCTGCTTTTTATCAGTTTATTAAAAAGCGATGTATATAGTGATATATTATGGCTTTCATATAATATGTAGATTAACTGTTTTGACCTTAATTCTTAATGAGGAGGTACAATGAGTGTGTTTTTATTTTGATAGTATCTAAATGAAAACTCCTAATTTATGAACTATAATATATTGAACAGAATAGTACATCATCATGTATAATATTTACTGTATAGCCGTTAATTCCTTTCTTGTGCATTATATTATACTTCCTACGTTAAATAACAATCAAATTTCTTTCCAATTAAATCTATTGTCTAAATGCATGTATTATAATATTAATAATTTGTCGAAAGTCGTTGACAGTTTTTTTAACATTATTCTTAATCTAGCTACTTTGATAGTTGAACCATTCCTTTTCAGCACTTGGACGAGGTTTTCGTTGAGATTGAGGCCCTGGAGGAACCGCGTCTGCCTTCATCTGGTCCAGTTCCAAGCTACCGGTTAGTTTTGACATCTTTTCATTTGACTGGCTTTTTCCTTACTTTTATGCGGAAAAGCATTTAAGACAACATCTAATTCAAGCTGAATATTGTGGAGAAATGCATGTGTGAACGTGTACACTATAGAGATAGATTAAAATAGAAGATATATATTCACTTATACACAAAGTCACAAAAGATAAATTGTTATCGCATTCTAATTACCTACATTTTCCATTGAAATGAAGTATACAATCAAGATCAATTTTATGTAGAAGTAAAACTTACATTTAAATACTTGATTGGTGCTTTATTGATCATTATAATGTTAAGTGAGTTATTGATTAACGTAGCAAACAAATGCCCATTCGTTACCTATATAGTAAGTATATTGAATCAAATTCGATATTAAATTGACCAGTTATTGATTTTATTTCTACCTTGTTTGCTAAGACATCAATATTTCACTATATTTTGACCTGTATCAATTAATGTAGTATACTCGTACTTGAAGAGTTAACATCAACTTCAAATCTCCCCGGTGTGTTTGTGTCTGTATGTATCATTGTGTGTTTTCGCATAGCAAAACATTATTTGTTCACCAAGTCATATATTGATCATGTAAATGTTATTAACGTTGTTCGTCTAGTTAGATATAAATAAATTCGAAGCCAATGGAGGCACGTAACAAATTCTTTGAAATCACCAAACTCATAATCTTAATATGTACACGTATACTGCAGTAAACACAGATAATTATTCGTCATATTGACATGTTGTTCTGATTGATATAGGTATCACCTGTGTTTAGGAAGGTCTAACATATCGGTATAAATCTATGGAACATTGGGTGTGTGTAACTATATAGAGGATGGCGTTGTCTTTTGTAGTTTTAAGTTGGGATTTGTTTAATTTGTAGTAACAGAAGTATTTTTGATGTCGCATGAAATAACATGTCATGTCATGTAGCTATAGCTTTTGCCGGCTATATATTTGCCGATTTTATGGTGAATATTTTAGCTTATATCGCAGCCAAGAAATATTCCATTTTATGCAGAAGACCTCAGTATGCAAAATGGTTTGAAGCAATTTGTACTGTGATAGTGTGATAGGATTGTCTGTATCAGTGTGTTAATTAAGAGGGGGGAGGAGAATGTGTTTCAAAATAAACTGCTCCGCTGTTTATTTGTTTCTTAGCAATTAGTTTTAGAAAAATCAACAAAGTTGAATGACCGATGATATATTCTTTATTCAATTTGCGGTCAATAGATGAAACACTTCTATTTCCCAAGGATGTGCCTGCTTATGGTATTAGCCTGCAGCCAGCTGACAACCGAGGTGTATCGTGTTACCCCCTAGACTCCTGTTGCGCTTGAATTGTCTTATATCTGTAGAAGTAGCTTTTATATTAAATATCAGTATCATGACGTATGTTATTGATATTGAACTACAATTTTAATAATATTTAAGAAATACACTGATAATTTGGTATTAATAATTATAAAAGGTTGTTTTATTTGAAACTTGTAGTTTTGGCGATTTACTTTAAACAAAGATTACATTTGAGCCTCCATTAGTTTGGAATATATTCGTAATAGTATCTATTCTGAGAAAGGTATATAATTGAATACGCAACAGAGTATGATTAACGGCTCAACATGTTATCTATTAGATAGTGCTTTTTGTATATAACTCATAATATTATAACTGGGTGCGGAAATTAAATGATTTTAAATGATTTAAATGATTAAATTACTTTTAAAAATGATTTATGCAAAAAACTTTGCTTACAAAAGCCTTATTTATAGGCAAAACGCACTTAATGTGCAAAAGTTCCCCTAAATGCCTCACGCAGGCGAGTAAAAGAATGAACAGGTACACCAATTCAAGTATGCAACCAATTAACGAACGAAACATGGTGGCTTACAGAAACGCTGCAAACTTAGAAAATCAATACTTTATATTGCCGTTATGAGCACTATAGGCTCTTCTGTTTCTTTAACGAATTCTTGCAATGGAGTTATAGAACACTATATAACTTAATATAAAAATCTTACTGTTCAATTATCAGTATCGATATTAATTTCGAAGAATTAGTGTAATGATTGCAGCTGTCTTTAGTTCATTAAATTTTTACATTTTCAATAATTCAATAAAGCTAAAATGGTATACTCTCATTTAGGCATAATTAAACAAAGGGGGTGTGTAGGTATCTAATTTATGTAAATAACTATCCATAAGATCCTTTATAAAGTTGACCCTAAAATGCTGTCTTATACACTTCTACACTTACACGGCTGAGATGTTTATCTATTACCTATATAGGTAGTGAAATATTTACCTAACATTCGTATATGCGCACTCGGTGTACGGATTAATAGTATAGCACGTGTTTGTAGTAGTGTGTGTTTGTGTGTGTATGATTGATGTTCTAAAACTGAGTATGCGTGTACCAACTTAAAGGTACCAGCTAGGCATTCTATTGAATAGGGGCTTCAGCTGATCAAGAAACCACAAGAATTGTTGGATCAACCGTTTATATACTATTACGTTGCTGGTATCTTATTGCAACTGGTTGGAATTTGAGACTGGTGGTGCAAAATAGAATGCCACATTGTCGTAAACATAGATATAAATAGCCCTCTTTTTCTCTCTATTTGGTAGAGTTAAACAATTAATTTACATATATCTATGGTCGTAAATATGTAAACATATTATAATGTAAAGTCAAGTGCACAAATTTCTGGTGATTTGGCAATGTATTATTTATGTGTATGATCTAGTTTCACAGTAATTCTTCTTCTGCGTATAAAACACATTTGTTGAGCTTTTTTGCATAAAAGTAACTTTTTCTTTTGGAAATTATAGTTCTCAATTGAGTATAGGCATTATTAAATAAACAGTAGTTATAGTTGCTAGTTATTTAATTTGCTGCCCGTTGAGCTTAGTATAATATGGACAGTATCTGGCAAACAATCATCTGTAATATTCACTCAATTGAACCGTTGCCTTGTCTGAATAAATTGTTATCATCAGTGAATCTTATATTTCGCTGGTTTAAACATTAAGTTATAGTTTTCATTCTTATGTTATATGTGCTTATTCACTACATATTATAATGCTTGCTGTTCCGTTATCTCTATTCAACGGAAATTTCACAGACTTGGCATATTTAATTTTATCTCTATGCAGATAATATATTAAGTTCTAACCTGATTTAGCCTTCCGATCGATATAATAATACGCTACCGCTTCGTTGCAGTATGTCTGCATATATAATATTATATGCAATGATATGGCATTGAATGGCGAAAGGAGCGTAGAAGAAACTTGTTACTATATATTGCAGTTGTTCTTCTGATTAAATTGATGGGAGCTTGTTTCTACCTCGTGCTCATTTTAAGGGGCAAATTCAGTGAATAGGTATATTATAGTAAGTAGAACGCTATGCATGGAGCAATTAATCCCGTATGGGTATGATACCTTCACACCAGATCAGTATTATAACGATATACAGATATTATTAAAGTGCATAACACTCAGCATTGGCTAAAAGTACGTTTTAAATATCGTATTTGAAAGGTACAGTTTAGGTGTCTTTTAATTTAAGGAACATTGCTTTTTGCATGCTCTGCTTATTTTTCTTAAGCTAAATTCACACTTTCCTCATTTTTTGTTTTTACCAGAGTTGGTGTTATAATACTCTATAAGTCTATATAGCTCTTTCTCGTATTATTATTATTGTGTTTTTGTTGGGGATAAAACGTCTGTGCACTCTTGCTATAAATAGGTATTTCCTTCTTTTTTTTCTCCCACTCTGTCTCCATTTAGAGAATTAAAATGGGTTTTGGTTTTGTGAAATAAAAGACCCCGCAAACAATATTGAAGCATAGAACAAGGAACGAGTTGATCTTGAGAATTGGAATTAAATCGGCTGATCTGTGTTCCGATCCTCTATAGAGATGCATATAACAATAATATGTATAGTTGTCACTCTGTAATCATCCACACGTCTGCTGACAGGATAGTATTCTATTCTATTTCCATCAATATTGTTTTCTGATGACGTTTCGTTACTCTTCCAGATAATCCTTGAGTTGAGTTCTTCCAATATACATTCTCTGGTGATAAGTTCCCCTTCGGCGTGTCTTATAATGTCCACACCGCTAGAAGGGGGAAGAGGTTGCGGGGTTGGATTTCGGAAACGTCGCACTTATGCCTCGATTTCCTGTCTTTTACAGAACTCTCAATTCTGAACTCTATTCGAGTAGAATATTAGTTCCTCTGGAGCCTTTTATTCGAGGCAATTCTATGTAGACTATATAAGATTATATCGCGCGCGCTCTAAAGTTGATGGAATATATCGTCCAACTGGTTATAATGTTGGAGAAAAGTTTTTTTTACTGAGTTTGTAGCTTTCCAGTATAATAATCTCGCTCTAATAATAATTATTGATAATTAAATTTGAGCCAGATGTAAGTATAATACTTTGCGCTATAGCGCCCGAACAGACTTGGTATCTTGGGCAAGGGGGAGTGTGGATTTGATTGTGTTAATTAACTCTAATAACATAGTGATTACAAATGTGTTTTATTTCATCTTGCTGTGGTGCTATATTTGATTATACTTGTATTTGAAGTGGAGTTAATTATATTAATTCGGGTTTTATTCGATATAATATTGTGGCATCCACTGTAATCTAATAAGGATGTATATAACATTTTAAATGTTGAATTTCTCTACAATTCCTTCACGACAATTTGTATAGATACTATTATATTTATTTGTTTAATTCTATATTCCATAATGTTTTGAACTATAATATATTATACCGTTATTGAATTCCGTGTATATGGTTATGTTTTTTTTAAACAAATTATTCACAATAATAATAATGACGTTGAAAAAGTTTTACAGATTCCGAAATATAGAAGCTGGCTTAATTTTGATTCTAAAATATGTTTACAAATTCAAAGTAATTTAATACCTGCATAGGATGTGAACTCCTCCTTTACGTCCAATGCCACATAAGTGTATGGCTTATTTCTTTCAGAACATGGCTTGATGATTTAAAATTACTTCAAGTAAATCTCATACGCATTACTACGTATCATACATATATATATATATATTATAGTTTTAATCCTTGAATTTATGCAGCATTTTTCTTGGGTGTGTTTATAGTAAATATGAGTAAAATTTAATAATATTTACATTTGCAGTACTGTAAATAACGTGCCTATCTTCATCATAATATACTATAACAATTTTAAAGTGTTCTATCTCCAGACTTAGTATTATTAACGTGTCTGTGAATTACTATTGATACGATATTCACCGGAAACGTGCAGTAAGTCCAGCACGTTTGTATTAACATCCATTAATGCTCGATATCCTTAGTATATTACCAAAGAGGTCATAAGTATAATTTATACGTATCGTAATCCTTGAGTTTTGTGTAAACCTAGGTTCATTAAATTTGGAATTCTTTCTGTGTTACAGTACACAGTGTGTCTGATGTTTTTTTAAATACACTATATTATCTAATTTTGTATTTACACGCAAATATTGACATATATTACTTTGTGATAATTTAAGTCTCTTTTTTTTCCAGAACGAATTCCGGAAAATATGGTCTCATGGATCGCGTCTTGGATGGTGTCAAAATTTCTGTGAACTCCGTGAAAATCGTCTTCAAGGCTCAGGCGTTCAAGGCTTCTGTAGAGGTCGGTATTCATTCATCATTATTATTTATCACCAATTAGTTATATATTACTTACGCATACTACTTTCACGTGGATATGAGTGGGTAATATACCTGATTATGCATTATATACACATGTCAACTGTATGATATATAGGTGGCTGCTGACCCATCTTATGATTCATTACAATGTGGAGTAATAAAATGCACACGTTACCAGGAGAGTTACACCTGCTTCGATAGCTATAATTAATTTACTGTAAGGGCAATTATCGGCGCTTGTCATGTAATATGTATACCACTTTCTTCGTTAACCTATATATATACCTATCTTTAATGTGTTCTCTTAACGTTTACTTATCAACCTGTTGGATTGTTTCTGACTCGGGAAGAGTCAAATACGGGCTAAGATGGCGGTCAGCTGCTCACGAATTCCCTAAGTAGCCCTGCTATCCTCCTCTGCAGCAAGTCCTCCAGGTTATTTCGCAACAATCTTATGTTTGCAGAGGTTGATTGTGTTTTTTATGTTGCTACATTTTTAAAGACGTCTAAACAAATAGGCTTTCATCCATATGTCTTAGCTATATAGCTCAAAAGGATGGACAGTTTAGCCTGCTGGAAAAGTGATGGGAAAATGTCACAGACGTCATTTTTAAAATTAAAAATTTGTTCACGTTTATTTTTTTCTGAAATCTATTTCTATTATGTTTAATACATATTTTAGATAACATACATAATTAAATTATTCTGTCATTCTGAGTGTAGTTCTTGACCAGATAATTATTTAAACCATGGGGTTTGGCTTAATCCGTTATCGTGCGAATATTGATTTTACCGGTAAAATCGGCATATTTTAGATGTATATCACACTGGTTTCAAAAAATTAATTTGGCGTGTATTTTGACTAAGACTCAGTATATTGACTTATTAATTTATAAAAAATATCATTTAATTCTTAAGTTATCATTTCCTGTATTAGCGCATTCAATTAAATGAATTACATGCCGGGTGGTTATTTCGTTTTCATTTAAAATAGGAAATATTGACATGCAAGTTATATTTCTTCACTCTCTACCGTAAATATCGCAAAAATCGGTGTTTTGCTCATTATTATATGTATACGATACATGACATTGAGTTAAGTAATTAATAAAGTAATCGCAATATATTTATCTTTCGTAAAGTTTACTTATCATCTTTTTGTAAACATTTTCGGCTCTGTTATCGCTTATATTATAGATATTCTTTCTTTCGCATTCAAGCCGCTACCGATTCGTCATATATAATGTGTTGTTCATAACGATATTAATATTTCAGTCTGTCTGCATGATGATTTAGCTCAGTCTGTGTCATTGCGTCTATAGCCGTGCTATATCAACTATTTATAAGGCGATTTACATTTACCTCTAGATGGACTTAGTATTACATTGCCTTACGACAGGGAATAATATAAGCTGCGGAGCTCATATTTTGTGTGTCAATTTGCTGAAGGTGAAGTGGGTCCGCACCATTATTTTGTTGTCCTTTGTGAAAGGAAAATATTGCCCTTTGTTTTATTCTCATGCATTATAATTCCTATAATTATTATTATTCTCGGAAATGATTTCGAATTCTGTGTAAGCTAAGTACGTCTAGGGCATATACTACGCCTTGTCTTGCATTGTCTTATTCCATGTATGTCAGTTAAATGGATTGGAGTATTAGAAAAAGCGACTGCCTTTATTTCATAGACTTAATAATATCGGTAGACTCTTTTTTTTTGGGGGGGGGGGGAGTTATTACTCATTATTTTCCATTTCTTAGATTGGATCTTTATGTCGCGGTCTTTTATCTTTAAAATTATTGAAACAGCCAGAAATAATGTTTTTGGAACCAACCGAGAAATGTAACATTATTATTTGCCGCCTGTTTTTTGCACGAATTTTTGTCTTGTCTAATTTTATACCCCCTGCTCCCTCTTTTTATGTCATATTCTGTACTTTATCTGTCTGCTTACAATGAAAGACATTAATTATTTCACCGAATGTATTTGTTTGTTTGGTTGTCTTTCTGGACTGATATTCAAATTTTAGTTTACAAGATATTACCTCCAAGGGAGCAAGAATTAATTATATATATATATTCTTTGTTTGTGTATTATATAATTGTTTTATAGCAGTTTGTGTACTTTCAAAGTTACATGTAAGACATGTAGAAGCCCTTTTATAATGAACTGCGAATTCACTGACCATATTCATAGTAAACACATTTGGTGTTGTTCTTCTGCATATGCGTTGTGTTTTACTTTAATTTTATAGTACAAGTGTAAGCAAAGACTGTCAACTTGTTTACTTTAAAAAAATTTTAAGTTTTGTTTTGTTTTGTAACATTAATACTCTCCTTTAAAACTCATATTTCACCCCAAAAAGGTTTCCCTTTAGGCATCTTCTTTCTGTTACTCCAAAACCTCCTATATGCTAATTTGTTTTACGTATTATTGCGTATATAAACCTTACTTGCAGCTCTAACATTTTACACCATAGCGCAAATTCTTGAAATAAAGCGCTTTTAGAACATTTCTTTGCCCACTACTCAGCTATCTAATATCAGTCTGATAAATACCGATTTAATTAAACTCCGGTTAGCACTCTTATTAGCCACACGCACACTGACCACTGCGCCACCGCCGCTTCCCACCTTCCCACCTTTAGTTGTCCCGAGTCGTGGTGGCTAGTAAGATGCCCAATTGGAAGGAGGCGGAACTCAAGTGGACCCAGATTCGGGACTCCTCACGCAACGCTGTCCTCCTCTTCAAGGAGGTCTACTGGGAGACGACGCGTATCGAGGCCGATGGACTCCAGGATCTGCAGGTGACACCGGTCAAACTCATCGCTAACACATCCAGGATCCGAATCACGCTCAAGAAGAGACTTTCGGGTGAGTTAGAAAAGTTCTGGTCGATTTGAAGTAAAACGTTTAGTTGGTTTGTTTAATTTTATTTAAGAAAAGATTGTCTTTTAGAGAAAACGTGATTTTACGTTGAAATTTACATTATAACTAATTATTTAAAAAGATATATTGTAGTGAGCTTGGATTTTTTATCTTGCAGAGGTCATAACCTAGAGTAGGAACACTATATCTTCTTCGTTGCTGCAATTTTTCCGAGTTTAGAGACTGTTTAGATAATTAAATGAAATGCCTACATTTGTTATACTTTCTTTCGACACGCATAATTGCTGTCTTGTTTGTTATGGATACTGGGACAGAGTATTATTCTATCAAGCTATTCTTTGAGCTCTTATTTTTAACTCCACACTATCAATTATGTGTTTTGTAAAACTATACTATACTATAGCTACGCACTGTCAGCCACACTCGGAGCGATTATCTGGATGGAAGGATTGGATGGGTTATTGGCGAATCTTCATTCCAATTAATTAGTCCGAGGTTTTACTAAATTACTTCAGCCGTCCTACATCTGTACTAACTCAACCCGAACGACTTTATATCTAATTAATCTATCTCCAATATTGCAGTCACTCCGTCAGAAATCAATTATTTTCTTGACTATACTATACTGCTGCTGTTGCTGCTGCTGCTGGGGCCGACCCGTCACCGCAGACGACCCTTCCTCTACTTGAGAATTCGGGATCTGCGGGCGAAC
>JAYRBW010079250.1:0-47868 GCA_036023295.1 Invenusta paracnida | reverse complement strand
GGGGGCAGGGGGGGGTGAGTTAGAAAGACATTTACCCTACTACTAACTGGTCAGCCACTTTTGTCGTGCCAGAGAATCCAACATCAGTGTGGAGGAACATTATCCCGTGAGGACGATGGACGATATGGAGTTCTCTATTTCTGATTCCCGCCAGTCTTGGTGAGTGGATGCTTTGGTTTAAGATTGATTGCAAGCTACCGGACAGGATGAGACTGCGGCCAGCCATACTCAACTGTGCCAACAACCAGGCCAGGAAACAAGTGGAAACCTTCCACTAGCATTTGGAATGTTGGTGCTTATCAAAGATCCAAAAACAGGAGTATTACTTGCAGAGGGGAGACGAAACTTTGTTCTGGAGAGAATTGAATTTTTCAATGGGGAGATATCTTTTGTAAGAAACATATTTTCTGCTGATTATCTACCAACCATTGTTATTCGAGTAATGCCACCTTTTGATGAATAGATTATGAGTTCACTTTAAAGAAGCTATTCTTGTGATGTTCAAAAAGCATTACATGCTGCAAATATGTAATACTTCCTCTCACAGTGTTTTATATATAAAACATCGTAAAGGGGTCATTATTGTTGACAAATATATTATTATATTAATATTATTATGCAGTAATATATATCCCCTGATTATAACCTTGTATTTTTATTGTTTAAAAGGGCTTATTTATAAGCTGCTGCAATGTGTACTCCTATTAAGGAAACATTTACAATTATCGATTACTAATATCGTAAATCATTTGCATGTATATTTTGCATGTACGTTTCTTTTATTATGCTACAACTTATTATTGAATAGAATTTAGATATTTGGCTATAACCATAATTGTAAATATAAAGGCTATGTGTTTAAACACTTTATTGTGTATATAAAAAATTTTGCACCTTTCCAGTATCGTTAACAAGTGATAAAAATAATATACTAATAAAGGCATTAAATAAGAAAAGGGATGTTGCGTAACAATATAAAATACATGAGTGAAGTTAAATTATATATATATAGTCTAACAAGTCTTTATCGATGCAACCATTAATTAAGTTAATCTGTTTTCTTATGTTAGTGCTCGCAAGCTAATTGACTTTTGTGGTAATAAATTTGAGTTAAAATCAAGCAAACTAAAGATAAGGCATTATTAGGGGCCATGGTTGTTGAAATGTTGGAAAACTAATATAAGTATTGGATTTGGAATGTTCAGTAATGCGAGAGTAAAAACATTTGGAGGTTTGACCAATATAGATTTACAGATATTGCAAGTTATCGAGTGAGTATACAACAGATTTCTAATTACATGGATTAGGTTTAGACAATGTGATGCAAGAATTACAGTGAGCTTTTCAGGGCTTATAATTTTGTTATAATCCCGTTAAAATTCTGATAACACCAATTTTAACTTAACTACATTAATTAATGGTTGTATCGGCAAAGATTTACTGGACTATATATAATTTTACTTCACTTACGTATTTTATCTTGACATCGCTTTTCTTATTTAATACATGTAGGTAGTAGTATATCATATGTTTATCACTTTAGGTTACGAGTTTATTTTATTTAACCAAAAATGAACACGGTGTTCTTTCTATACATAAAGAATACAATAAGTACATTAGTAAAAGTAAATAACAGCTGTAATTAATAATGGTAAATAACAGCATAATATGTATAGACCAATATAGGTAACAGGGGAGTGTATATAATAGATTGAGGATCTCGTAGTATGTGTAATGCAAGAGAAGATAATATAGAGCATGAATGACAGAGTCTAGCATACTATAACATAGCATATAATAGCAGTGATGAGTGTTCAACGTGACAACATATTATAGAATAGAAGATATATAGCTAGTGATGAGTGTTCAGTGTGACAACATATTATAGAATAGAAGATATATATATATAGGGGAGGAAAGGGAGTTATGTTAATATCAATAGTATACATACCAAGTTTGTAACAGCTAGTAGATCGAAACGAGACTAAAACTATTTTTTTCCTCGACCAACGGTTGGAACCCGCGGTTTAGAAAAACTTGACCTGAGGTACATAAACATGGAGAGATCGGCACCAGCTTTTCTCGACTCGCGTTTTCTTATTAACTAGGTTAACGTAATAGCAGTGGCAATCAAATTGGAACCTTTTACCATTATACCTATCAAACGACTATAAGTACCTATAACATTTTAAATGAACTTGTTTCGGTTTTGTTTCTTTACTGGTTTTATTTGTTTAGATTTCCAAGCGCTTTCCTTATTCCTACAATTAACACTAGCCAATAAAGAAATACAAGCGAACAAATTTATTTCTGTTTTCAAAATGATTAATTATGTTTAAAAAATTTGTTTAGTTATATCAAAGTCATAATTGAATATTTTCTGTTAAAAAAATAATAAAGAAAAGTGGCATACCTATGCATGATTCAGATGTTGTAATAATTTATTTTGTACATACCAGCTTATACTAAAGATATATATTTTAAACTAAACTTATTTCAAAATATTTGTGTAACTATCTTAATGCTATTTTGGTAATATTTAAACATTTAATATGAAATATATACTCATTTGTTTGTGTATGGCTATTTTTATACCAAATTACGTGATGGTTCTACAGCAAAGGAGAAATAAGCTACATAGAAGACCAGCAACAACAGAAGAACAAGTTTAAACAAGGCTAAGGCTTAGTCAAGTGCGATTAAATCAACTGGTGGAAGAATACCATGAATTCAGGAGATAAAGGAGAGGATACTTATATGTATATATTATATTTTATGTATTAATTAAATACATAAATCGGTCAATGGAGGCATTCCATGATTTTCTGGCTGCTGGTTCTTTCTACCAGAGAATTGGTAATATTTATGGTATCAGCAAAGCCACAGTGATTGCATAATTCATTAACTGCTGCAGCATTCTTCTGCTCAATTTCAGCCGATCACATAAGTCTATCCCAAGAAGTGGAGTTTGAAAGACTGACAAATGAATTAATGGTTGCTGGAGAGCCCAAGATAGTCACCCTGTACATTGATGGCTTCATCACAAAGATTCAGAGACCTGACCATGCAGGACAGGCATTTGTGGTCGTCCTGGAAAAAGTTGTGATTCCCCAAACAAACATCTTGTGGACAGATATGGTTAGCTGCGTCATATTGTAAGTGGTGTTCCAGGATCATCCCATGACAAGACCGAAATTGAATGGTCCAACACTTTCCTAAATTTCCTTAATTTAATTTGCTTACTATTATCAATTACAGATCCTTCTTCTGTAAGTATTATATCAGGCTTTACTCCAGAGTCCTTCTTATATACTGCCTCTTGATAATCCATAAAGGATTTATAAATATCTTCTGACCCTCTTAAAGCCAAAGTTTCTGGTGTTTTGCTCTCACTCTTATTAATGTTCTTTTGAATCTAATGCCACATGTGCATAATTAGGTATATAAGACAATTGTGTCAATTGTTTCATACTATGTTATTGGTACATACCTCTCTGAAGTCATTCACCAGATTTTTCAAACATGAAGTGATACAGCCAACATCACACTCTTCATTGATGTTCTTAGCCAATTTTTTATAAAAATGTCTAGGGTATTCATGTTCTTTGCATTGATAACGCTGTGTGAATTATCATTTAATTCATTTAATAATTTCAAAATATCACTTTTACTCCAACAAAATTGTTTAGACAGCTTATAGGCCATTATAATTTATATATTCTTTACAATAAAATTAAATTAAAACAACTATAATCAACCTTAATATGTATGGTAGAAATAAATTCATTCAAAATTTTAAAAGTTTAACAGGTTTTGATCTGACCTTGGAATAAAACTTCTGGTGGTTTGAAAACGTATACAAGTTTTACGCAAACAAAGAATTTTGCATTTCTGATTAAAACTGTTTGTGGTTTTAAAAGTTGTTAAGTACATTAAAAGTACATTAAGGGATTCATTTAGGAGTTTGCGTATTTTTGCATATTGGTAGGGAACACTTAGCATACATTTAAGGATTCATTTAGGAGTTTAGTATATCTTTAGGACATTTTTAGCACACCGGAAGGGAACTCTTAGCCTACATTAAGGAAACATGGGTATTATAAATATTATATATAACTGCTATGGAGTGTAGATGGCAAGTTAGGCGAGTCATCAATGTGCTGTATACAAGGCTGAATAGTCCATAATATACCGTTAGCATTACGTACAAAGCGTATACGTTGCATAGTGGAGCCGAGTACAACCTTCCACCGTCACTTACAGGGTAACAATGAGTTTATGGCACGCACGTCTCTTTCAAACGAAAACAAACTCACGCGTCCCTTGTATACTTATACAGCCGTCTCATTGGCTTGAGCCTTGTCTCAATTCTGATTGGTTGCGAGGTGTGAAGGTGGGCACCTCCCCCCTCCCATGGTTGAGAGACACTTCCCCCAGGTCACGTGGTGCGCTCGCGTTCCACTCTTCCATACTATTGGTTAGACTCCTGCCTTCAAACCCGAATGTAGTAAGTTCGAACCCCGGTACATAGTCCTGGCTTTAACAAACTGATTTTTGCTGCAGTATTGATTTAATTATAGATTGATTCGTTTAAGGCCTATGACAACAAATTGATTAAGATAAATATTATTTATTATAAAAAGGCAATAAATAATTTATACTGTATTAAGTTTTCTGAGTATTACTGTCTAATTTAAAATAGTAAGTATATTGCAAAAAATATATATTTCGTTTCATATTGAAAATCTTAATATTAATTTAGTTGCTTAATAAGATAAACATATTTCTTACATTTTAACATAATATAAAATTTAAATAATATGAGTTTAATAAAGGAAAATTCGAATAAATTATCCCACATTAATGACAATGATAATAATTCTAGAAATATACATATCAATACAGTATACTATAAATAATTCAAAGCACAGATGTTTCTTTTTTGAAAAAACTAATTGATTGTTTATTAAATATAATATACTAAAAACACGTAAAATTCAACTTTGTAATCATATTAAGCAAATTGTTTAATTTAAAATGAATATTTAGTATGTTGATAAAATGCCATTTGTAGACAAATAAAATAACAAAATCCATAGTTTTCATGATACTAAAACTATTTTTTATTAAATAATCATAAAATGAATTATCAAAGCAAAGCAAAGTCAATTATGTAGTAATATGAGAGAGGATTAGTGAATCAAATATAGCGTTTATTATCTTATATAATGATATATATTTTTCATAGGAAAGAAATAGACACAACTTTCTCTTCTAGCAATGTCTTTTAACAATTTTATAAGAAGCAAAGCTAAGCAAAAACGCATAGAAGTGTGCATAAGTCACGGATTAGCATAAAACATACGAAACAAATTAAAATGGTGGCTTGCTTGATTGATAAAGAAATCAATTATAGGAATAATTAATCATCAAATACAATATCATATAAAGTAAATGTATAGTAAAAGTGAAGGCGTCTGCATAAATATGTAAAAGTAAGAATTAGAAAACTAATTTACTCTGAATAGTAATAAAAAAAGACAAATAAATTAAACGATATTTTGTTAGGTATAGCTTTTAAACTACTTCTCCAAATCACAAAGTACTCCATGAAAACAATCGTTCATTTATTAAGAATGGCAAAGACAACAAAAGTTAACTTTTGTCAACGTTACAAAAGAGTGCAATCTGGATCATTAGGATTTTTGATTGTTGGCGGTTGTTGATCCATAAGCATGTTGTAGGGGATTAACAGAGGGGCGGTTGGTCTGAACCAGATTGGACGTTGTTCGGAACTAAAACAAACAAAACATAAAATAAACAAGAAGGAATTCAATTGCAATATATAAAACATTTAACCAATTTAGCGTTTAGTTTAATTTTGATCAGACTAACTATAATTATGCCTAATAAAATAGAAAAGACCAAAGGAATAAAGTTTATAAACGAAGCACGCGTCTGAAATGGTAACTATCAGTTACTTAGGTTGCAGATACGCTAAAAGTTGCACCATATATTCGAAAGCCAAGTGCGTTTAAACCTGCTTGACTTCATTAAAGTCAAATATATGTGATATTTTGATAATATATCCAGTTTTAACAGAGATTTTATCCAACCACTGCACGATAGACGTTTGAATTAAAAACTTGTTTAAAATGTTGATTTAAATTGAAATATTGATTTATCGACAACAAATTGTCATCAAAACCTTTGCTTAAATTCAATTTTATAATTGAAAACGAATTAATACCTTTTTATATTGAAAGATTGTTAAAAACACCAAGAAAAATGAAATAATAAACTATTTATAACACTAAATAAATATAAATTCTAATTTTTAGTTATATCATTACAAAAATATAAAACTTCGAACAAGGTTGGAGCAATACTAAAAATTACTGAATATTTGTTTTTCAATTTGACTTTCTTAACGAATAAATATTTTAGGAGTTTTGAGTTAAGCCTATTTATCTTAAGTTGGTTCTACTTTATGAATATAGAGGACTTATGACAGCTTTGGTTTATGCAGTTAGGATTTTGAACGTAAGAATTAAGACTTTAAAAAGTGTCAAGATACAAAACTGTTTAGGATAGCACTCTGAATTATGATAACTTTTAGTTATGTCTCATTCATTATTATTCAGAATTATTCAACTTACTTGAAAAAAATTCCGCAATGTCGGCTATCGTAGCTCTGTCATTCGAATCTTCTGCCAACATTCTGCAAAAGATAAGAAAAATGTTCATATATGTAGTTCATTTTATAAAAATAAGACAATGCAGATATTTTATGCTTTTTGAATATATTCATATTATTTATTTTTCTTTTAAATCCTTATCCTGCGATCTATTTAGTAATTTATATAAACGAAGTTAAATATATAATTTAAGGAAAAACCAAAAACACAGTTTGTAAAGACAAACATATGTTTTCTAAATATAACTATGCAAAACTGAAAATTATAATAAATATATCATAAATAAACAATTATATTATTGGTAACCAAATTGATATTGTTGAAAACGAAATAGACGATTTCGGCATTAAAAACATTATTTTACTCACTTTTCCAAAAGATCAGAAAATGCCGTCCCAATTTCTTCATTATAATAGTGTAAAAATATATTTATTGCAAAAGGTATTGCATAACCATGATATCTTTCTTCGGTACACATTTCAAACAGGATGCAGCCCAGAGACCTAGATTAAATTAAACAAGAAAAATTAATACTTTTTTTATTATACACAAATCTCAAGTATAATTTTACAGTGAATATTAGTGTAACAAAAAAATTTATATAGCCTTTTATTAAACACAATTATTAAAATGATTTTATCTATTTGGGTATATTTATATATTTATACATATAATTAATATTTCTCCAAGATTGAAATTTTCGGATACAAAAGTCCAGACCGCATTGTTATTTGTTCTAATAAGCATGTTTTATGTAATATATTAATTAAGCGTTATATTCACTATCATAAATATTAATTCTTGGATAACTGTTTTAGTGCCCAGATAATGCAATACCTACATGTTATAAACACCCCCCTCATGAAGTTTAATGGTATAGATACAATATAGATTTGCAGATTGCAATTTAATAAAATGATGTACAAGGTACGGATATCTATTACGAAATAGGTACACATCATGCATTAAAGAATGTACAATTCAATACTTTATTTAAATTTGAATAAGAAAGACGAGCGATCGCGATGGATAAATTGAATGTATAACACTATATATTTTTCATAAATTAAAGGAAATCTGAATGTCTCATTTAATGATAATGTTAAAAATGATTGAAATTTAATATGTAACAGTCGCAGTTGCAGACTCAACACGCAAAAAATGTGATTGTGTTTTATTTTTTAAGAGTCAATTGATTAATTTGTATGTATATTTGAGTGTCACAATAAAAAGTAGAACACATTCTAATAATATACTTATATATACTTATACACACATAATTGCAGCATTATTATAAAATTAAGTTACACAAATAAATTCGTTTGAATCTTATAAAAGTATCGGTTGCTAATCGAAGCAATCAAAATATCAATATCTGCAATTATTTACACTACAACTTTATATAAATGTATAACAAATATTAAAATTGAAGATCATTGTTATCCGAAAACAATATATTTCTTGAAGGTTTATCGTAAAGTTATATAGGTTTAAAGCAATTTTAATAAAATAAGTCATTTTTAACAGAATTACATACATACTATAGCTATAACATTACTTAAGTTAAGATTACAAAATTAGACGATTCAGAATATGAACGCATACCAGAATAAGTTAATTTTGTCTTACACATAATATACAGAGTATAATATAACATACTACAGTAAACAACAAATAATAAAGAAGTAACTAGCTGTTATAAATAAATCTTTCGAAATTATACTTACATGTGTATATAAACGAATTTCATTAATCTAGTTGAATTTATTTATGCTCTATTTTTATAAATAATTATATTATACTAAATTAATTAGTCACGTGTAAGTATTCAAGTGTTTATTGATTTATAATTTGTTTCTTCTAAGGAGATTACACTGATAAAACTTTTAAATAAAGTAAACTATATTTCGACAGACGAAACAATGGCAGTACTTAAAAATTGTGATATAATAGGGTGCATTAAGTCCAAATAATTGTGTTACATCTTCAATATTATTATTTAAATTTAAAATATCAAGAAATTTAGTATAAAATTGTTTTATTTACCAAACATCACTTTTTTCAGACCAATCAGATCCATTAACATCCTCTGGGAGAGCATTGAGATATTTTTGATAGATTTTGAATTCATTTGATTGAGCATCTGCATATCGAGATATTCCAACGTCTCCGATTTTCCAAATGTCTCCTTTTAATAAAATATTCCTGTAAAGAGAAGTAAAAATAACATTTTATAAAAATGTCAACCAAACAATTATTGCATTTGACTGTTTATGCCAATTTTTAATTCCTGCAAATCCTATTCTCCTTTTAAGTTTCAATTGTATGTTATATATCTGTATATTTAATATTGTTATAATTATAAAAAATATATATTTTCTTAATCGTAACTGTAGAAAATGATTTGATTTTTATCTTTGGAGCAAATTTCTCAATATTATATGCTTCTCAGAATTAGTCCGGGAGCCTAGAGGCTCCAGCCTAATGGAATGAGGTCCCAAAAATCAACCCCCTAGATGTTTAGTGCTAACATCCCACATCATGAAACTGAATGTCTGCCGTTACATAGCCAGTTCTTTAGCACAAGCAGACACTTTCTAATTTTCCATATTAAGGATATTTAGGAATATTTGAGTTAAAATAGACTTGAAACTAATATTCAAATCTTTCTAGAAAATAAATTGTACAAGTACAATTCATCCATCAAAATTTGTTTCTAACGTGTAGAAAACACTTAAACGAACAAAATAATATGCATCATTGTGTTCTTAACAAATGTTAAAACAATTATTTCCATGAAAATATGCATTTTCATGAAAATTGGATCTAAATCATGGCTTCTCTCCTATTCTTTAATATGGAAAATTATAAAAAGTGTCTGGTGGTACTAAATAACTGGCTATGCAACGGCAGACATTCAGTTTCATGATGTGGGATGTTAGTACTAAACATCTAGGGGTTGATTGTTGGGACTTGGTTCCATTAGGCTGGAGTCTCTGGGCTCACGGACTAGTATGGCGACTATCACTTAGATTTGCTCTATTTGTGTTTTCAGAATGACCGTGTAAAGTTTACCGGATGGCACTCTATCTGGTCATTTTTGGTCATTGTTATATCTTCTGTGACCTAAACCATACAGCTTATACATACGTACTTGATAATATAAGTCCCTTTTACCTCAGTTATAGATGCATATATATATGTATGTACTCGGAAACAGAGTTCTTAAAACTGGAAACGGAAGTGCAGATTATCGTGTAGTACGCTTGGACAGTTCCTCTATCCTAATTTATAGACTATATTGTATCGTCCGATGGTGCTATGGTCTAAATATCTGGCTTATTGAAGAGTGTGTACATACTTGTATATGATTGAAGCTTTTAATCTCAAATAAAATTCCGCTCTCCGTTAAGAATTTACACTTGGTATAATGTTTTGTTCAACTATTAAGGAACTTTTCTCTGAATTTTTGTAAAACTATTTAAAACACTCAGAGGCTGCGTATGATTGACGGGATCACAGATTCTCAAGTTGATACTGAGCGTAGAGAATTCTCGATATTATTAGTAGCCCATCCTGTCTTGATTTCTTAATACAAAAATAATAACAAAACACACTTAGAAACGAAACGATTTCCTTTCAACTTTCCCTCGGAAGTTAGGATGAAGGGGAATTATGGAGATGATAATGAGAACAGAAAGGAAACAAATTCAATTCTATTCATTTGAATGTAGTCAGAAGATGTATCAGGAAGTTGAACCTACTAGAGAGAGTACTACAGTGTATCATGAGTTCTAGATATACCAAACTAACCTAGAGGTTAAACTACAGTCCTAATTCCTACGATCCGATCCTCAGTATTTACACGAATTGAGAGATATGTACAATTAATGAGTCTCATAAAACTACAAAATACTCCTCTCTTCTCTCGTCTCAACTTCTTATTCTTTGTATGCATTTCTTCTCTCGTTGTTGTTTTATAGAAAGAGTAAAGTAACTTTCCAGTTAAATTATCTGGTTTATCAGATCTGTTGTACTGTCATGTCTTTAACATGCGAGATATATTGATGTAATTTTGTTGATGTTTAACTTTGAGAGGTAGGTCGGTACATATTGCATATACTGGTTGTCACCTAAAATCAATAAACTGTAGGATGTGAGCCGTCTTATTTATTTTATATTTGAAGTATACAAAATGGGATTTTTAAAGCATGTAAAATAACAAACATAGCGTAGAGTAAGTACTACAATCTCGACTTATGGACCTACATATATGTTGTATCCGCAGTTGAAAATGTCTAATAACGCATCCCGGAATGAATAAAGATTTTAGACAAAGCCTAAATGAATGAAAAAAAACAGGTAAGACTAATTTGTAAAATGCAAAATAGAAGAACACGTTAAATTAAAATTAACACAAATAATCAAGCTTTCCTCCCTCAACAGTACCAATTTTAAAAATGAAAACCTTTATTATGATATCAAACATTACTAATCTAATAGTATTGCGTAATAGAGATCAATACCACCTACTCTGACAATAATGGTAGAAAATTGGGTTTGTGGTATTGATCCTTGTTATGTAACTAGTAGTACCTATCAATTAGTAATGTTTTCTATTAATAATTGTGTTGACCTTTAATTGGCTATTAGCGATGTTACATACTGTTATAAATGAGATAATTGGATACTTTAGATTCTGCTAAATGAAAACTTTCGGTAACGACTTTAGACCTTTTCATAAAAAAGTTTCGTCTATTTCATTATATGTGAAATAATGAGTACGTTTGTACTTTTCGAAAACATTTAACTAAATGGCAGAAATGAATCGATATATTGATTATATACCGGGTGTTTCACTTGATCCCGCCGCTAATTATATCCAAAGATGAGTAAAATTGATGGGGGTCCCTGATTTGGCAGAGGTCCCAAAAATAGGGGTTAAATTATCGATATCACCAAGGTAAGAAAATCGTTTTTTTCGAAATCACAAAAGTTGCTTCCTTCTTTGGTCGAGACATTGACGTTGATTTCAAGTCTCCGAGTTATTCATAGTGGCGACAAATTGAAACCATAGTTGATTCTTTTTTCAGATTCCAGTGTTCCCCTAAAATAGGGAAATGGCTATAACTTTTGAAAGCAGATGAAAGTTATCCAAATTGGGCAAAGTGTCTGAAGACGTTGTCTTATAATTGGGTCTAGTTTGTGTCCTGAACATTTCATTGAAATAAGCTGAATGTTGAGTAGAAAAATGTTAGACCTCATTTAAACCTCAAAATATGTTTGTTTAACTCTGCGGAGCTTAATCCTAACGGCTTTAAAATAATAATAGTCTCAAACTCTTCACAGGTCGAAAGAGGAAGTAAAATAACCATAGATAATTTATACAAAGATTTTTATTTAACTAAATGTTCATCAGAAGAACAGATTTTAATTAATTTTTGCTCATCATAGAACACAAAATGCGGCGGTATCAAATGAAACACGCTGTTTAGTTAGCTTGAGTGATAGACCCCTTTATCTCAAAACTCACCCAGTGCGCAACTTATTATCCGTCCAGGAAGACATGATTGGACTGTCTCTGTCGACGGCGTTTCGCACGACAACTGGCTCGGATTTGAGCACAAAATCCTGAAGAAAGTCTGTCGGACTGGGTACTTTCCGGGTCTCCATCACAGATCCATCGGGTGCTCTTTGGTGTCCTTAAAAGGGGAAATGTAAAAGATTTAGTTAGCTATTATTTCATGATAATATATGAATTAATATTACCTTACTATTACTGATATATTTAAAATCATCCTTTAAATCAAAAAGCCGACAAATTCAAATTTTCAAATCAAGGTTGACAGACATTACTTGATGAAAACTATATATTGATAAATATCGAATCAGTTGTACAACGTAAACAAGACATGAATACAAGTTTATTTTATAATATTAAGTTCACTAATTGAGATATTTCATTTCATACATACATATATACATATTCTAACACTATGTAAATAAAAAGAGATATTATAATCTGTAAATCCTTTGTATTATTTCCAATTTTAAGTTTTATAATTGATTTATCTTGTTTGGAAAAATTATTATTCTGATCATAGATATTTAATTCAGATATAATCATGTAATTATCGGTCAATTATCTACATTTCCCATTTATATTTCTAATAAATTGATATAAAATTACATTTAAAATAAATACAATATACAATGTATATATATATAACTAGTTTTAATATATTATGGAGAAATATACTACTCCGATAAATGTAATTTAATATTAAGTTATATTATATTAATAATATTCATAAATATATACATATAGTTACAATAATTTAGGTATACATACAAAAAGGTCTTTTCTCTTTAACCGATATCTTTGTAATGCTATAATTGGCATAATGGGGTGAATTTATATATGTAATTAAGCGTATTGACCATTATTTACAAATATGTTTAAAGTGCAGCTTTGGATGACGCCACCATTATATTTAAGGACAAATATATTTAAACAGCAAGTTTGTTTTATTCCAGCTTGATCAAATTTGTATTATTCATATTCGCATCTTTGTTCCTATAATATGGGTAATGTTAAACTAAACTCATTCAACTTACGTGTAAAAGTAAGTGTAATATATAAATAATTAAAATAATATATCTAACGTATGTATAGATGTTGCGATTTAACAGTTCAATATTTTGCCTCCCAACAAATGTAATATGTGTATAATAAGTAAATTATTAAATGAAAGTAAGCAATTATTGTTATATTTTATTTACATATTTTTTCTCGTTTAATAATTTATTAATAATTTCTTCGTCTCGAAGTCTAATGTGTAATTTTATGAATCAGTTCTTTTTATTTCTTAGCCATTGAACTTTCAATAACTAATTATAAAGTCGAATATTTTTACATCTTACAATTAGGAACACTTTACTTAGTACAATTAAGGGACATTAGGGACGATTTTTACCACAGCACCTTTTCTGCGTTGGTGTGCTGGATTTGGATTTGGATTTGGATTATTGTGATTCACATTGTGACTATTTCAAATTACGAGCATAGCTTTTGCTATTTCCAAGGTTCAACGCTTTTATTTTGCATTTTTCCCTATACTAAAACTAAGTATACATGTGATATGTAGGTACTTATTTAGGGAAAACAAAAACAATGTAATTAAGTAGTTTTTTTATTATTATTTTAGTATATTTGATTGTAGGAGTATAAAAGATACTTACCAAGAGAGCGCAAATGTCCAGTGGGCATCTCTTCAAAAGGGGGTTTCACAATTGCCGGTGGAAATATGCTGTTCATTCCGTGGTCCTTCTCAAATTTCTTCTGCCCCACTACAAAAGTACTAAAGACTCCTCCAATTAGCAGAAAATATAGCACTGAACTTTGCATCATCAAATAAGTATATGAATAATATAGAAAATACTCCGCACTCCTTTCAAAAAATTAATATACCTGAATCACACGTTAAATAGGAAATATTGAAAACTACTAAAGCAATAAATGGAATAAACAAGCAATCTATATGTAACTTTGTTTTCATTCCGATCTAAACACTTTTACTATTTAAGCAAAACTATCGGAGAATTTTTACTATTGGAAGTGTAATATCATTTTCACTCAAAACGTGGCGCGTTTAAATGAATTCACACATACATAAGCAACTTACAACTCCTAAACACAAACGCCACGTAATTTCTTTAATCTATGTATTTATTATAGGCAGTTAATTGGAATTTACGTGAGTAACAGTCCTGTATTTTTGGCAGTACAGATTTGTGATATTATTCTCCACGATCCCTCTCTGCCTTTCCTTGAAACAAATCCATGTCGATTCCCAGAAGCTGCCAACTATCATTAAACTGCAACAGATGGTTCCTCAACTATTAAGTGTATTCCAAATTATGTTACTCAACTTTATCCGGGCCTTATTATAAGGCATATTGTAGACGAGAGTAGCAGAGCCTAATGAAGAAAATAAAGCAGTAATGGATTTTATATTTCATATTTCAATTTACGCTTCCCCTGTATAAATAGTATATTGAAATATACCAGTATGAATATTATACTAAAATATACTACACTTTGTGTAATTAGTATGTACGTCGACAAATATTGCTAAAGTGTTATATTATCTTATATCGAGATTTTTCAATATATCATGGCAATAGAATATATCAAAGACGTGCTTTAAAATAAACATGCTTTATTTAGTCTTGCTTTATTTGGAAATTTTGCTACTGTTAATTTGGACTATTTGGATATACTTGTATGCTACTGAATATAGGGTTGTAATTATGACATAGTACTAACAAATGTAAATATTGTCATTATTATCTGATTGATTACAGCTAAAGTTTACAGAAATGTGAAGTCCAGTACATTTTGAAATATTATAGAAATGCTCAATACTTTGTATTGAGCATTGCGATCATAGAAATTAATTTACTAATAACACTGTATTGTAAAATTAATAGTAGTATAGTAATGTTATTATAGTAAAACAAATACCTGTGACTGCGATATTGTCCTTAAAACAGTCAATTTAAATGCATTTTCTTAAATATTAACCAACATAAAAAATAATACAAATCTACTATAGCATGATTTGTTTTATGATTTTATATATATATTTTAATGATATTTACTTAAGAATAAAAGAGTGCAGTAAAATAAAATTGATATTTTCTAAGCTTTTTAAGTTTCTTAATCCAATCCATATATAGGGGACTTAAAGGCCCCCCCCTTCCCGCTGCTGTCCGCTGATTTATTTTTTGCTGAGATTTTTAAATTAACAATTATAGTTATAACATTTTTTGTGGCTTTTCCTAAAATAAAGTCCTACGGTTTTAACACTATAACTCACTATTGTACACTAATACACTACTGTACACAAATTCTCTATTGTACACTAATACACTATTGTACACGAATACACTATTGTACACTAATACACTATTGTACACTAATACACTATTGTACACTAATACACTATTGTACACTAATACACTACCGTACACGAATACAATACTGTACACTAATACACTATTGTACATTAATACACTATTTACACCCCTAGAAAGTGTCACGTTACCACACTCTAAAATGCAAACATTTAATAAAAAGGAATAAAACATACTTTTATTTAAAAATATCTTACTCAAAATCAATAAAATTCTGATTCGGGTACTCGTTAATTTCATATTATAAATAAAAAAATACAATATAAATTAGCAGTCAGGATGAAAATATTTAAAAAAAGTGATATTTTTTAACACTTTTCAGATGAAATATGTCAGAAAAAAATTCATAAAGAAGTTTCAAAACTCTATTATTAAGTAATACAAGTCCGATGAGCATCCCCCTCTGGCATATAGAATGAAAACTTTAAAAAAATCGGTATACGTCAAGGGATTAAGCCCGTCACTCTTTAAATTTCTAGTTAACGGTTTAATATCAAACAGGTAGATATGTTGTACAAAAACGCTAATTTATAGATGTTTATAGTTTTAGTTATATAATTATTATTAAATGTATTTATTTTAATAATAAAAAATTATAAATACATTAGCTAATATATATCAAGTTTAGTATATATTAGTTTAATATCAAACAGGTAGATATGTTGTACACAAACGCTAATTTATAGATGTTAATAGATTTAGTTATATAATTATAATTAAATGTATTTATTTTAATAATAAAAAAATTATAAATACATTAGCTAATATATATGAACATTAATATAACATTTAATAATGAATAATTACTTTATTTGAGTTATCGCACCGTTTTTTATTTCAAGATAATTTAACCACCATATTTGAATAATTAAACACCCGGAGATTTGGATACTAAATAGTATGTATTTGGGGTTCTATATTAATAAATGTAGATATTTTTAAATGTATAACAAGTATATTAAATAACAAATAAAAACACTTTTTAGCAATATACTCCGATATATATTTAGATATAAGCAATATTTATTCAATTCGTTTCCCATTTTAGCAAAATACCTTAAACAACGTAAGAGTTATTTGATGCAAATATTTATATATATGTATATATTACAATAAATAATAATAATAATAATAATGATAAATTGGCTTTATTATAAATTTACAAACGACAAACACAAAGAGTTACAAAATAGATCATAGTTACTATGGATCAATTACACAGAGGAGTTCGAACAGTAAATGCGGCATATTTAAATGAAAAGTACAAAAAGTTAAATAGATACATGACTATGACATACACTTTCAATAGGTATGCAGCTTTATGTAACATTTTAACTAATAAGTCTCCTGTTTTCGGTAAGCACAGGCCTGGTGAATATGTGGCTCCTCGCCCTGAGGTTTCGCACAATATTTGTCGTTGTTGCCAAAAACCTACTGAGCACATGTTGGTTAGTTGTTGCAATCTTCTGAAAAAGTGATCGGTCGATATTGATTGAAATAATATTAACTTAATTATACTTATTTGGCGTTTATCATTTATAATTATAGGTTTATCCTTAAAAAAATATTATAGGCATGGTTTAAAATTGCATGCAAAAACAAATACTATTAAATAATGAAACACCATTATGTTTATTCAAGTTTTAATACATTTGAATGAAACTAAATAAAACGATATACGAATAAACATTTTGTGACACCATGTATTGTTAATATTATATATTTATATATAAAATACACAGTTTTATCTATTTCTTATTTTTGTTTATTTATTTTGGACAATTTCTTAAATGGAATGTGTTAGTAAAGATCGTCTAACGACATGCTAAGGTTCAAAACTCTATAACTCAGAAGAATAAATACCATATAGGGGCGGGAGTCTCAGGATATTAGCTTCGATTTTCACATGTAAATTTCTTAAGTTCATCATGCTTCCCCTGTCAGTTTATCATCCACAGCGCTGTCAATGGTTATCTACGAATGTTAGTTAACTTACCGCGCAGATAAGCTAATGCATACAGCTAGCTGCTGTACAGAGAAATAGTTTAAATTTATACTTGTCGATATTGAAATATATTGAAATATTTTAGTCAGTTTTTTAAATGGTAAATATAAAGACTTGTGTATTTTTTAATATATCGTTAATACATTTTAATGAACAAACGAACAAATGAATGAAATATGAAAATATGTTTTAGAAAATATTTTAGAAATCAAAGAACAATAAAACAATCTTATTTATTTAAAAAATACAAATAATTATCATTTTCTATTTCATTTTTTATGCATTGCAATCGAGAATATATTACTGATAGGGGCATTCCACTTATAATTATTTATTGACAAATTCATATCAATAAGTAAATATAAATGTATAGTGTGAAATACATAATAAAGTAGTTTAATCTAAAGCTGCCAATAGTTATTGTGTTGTCTAATTGTCCTAAATATGTTCCAACAGCTGTCGTATTGTTTGACATCATAATAGCTTTTGTAGTTTTAACAAGGAGGTGCAAATATTTGGCAGCACCTTTGGTATCATACATACTAATGAGATACCTCCTCCCCCTCTCCTCTCACTTAACTGTATTTTAATATACATATATGTATGTTACGTACCCTATATTAAATTATTTTTATACTCTGTTTGTATATATGTGTATATATATATATATTGTATGTAATCATAGATTGACAAATCAAAATCTGTGTTACCCATAGTCTTTTTGTTCTGTTACTCACTCAGATCAATGGAAACCCCCCTAAACATTTATACCTTCATAGAACAGAAATTGGTTAATTGCATAACTTCAAAACAAAAAAGAGATTTACATCAACTAAAACGGACACACTGAAACCATATGATGTCAATTAAATGTTGTCTTCCATCAACGTAATTGTCCTGACGATCTTAGAATCGCAATTAAGCCCTTCAGTATTATTTTTCTGCTGTAGGTGAGGCTAGTCGTTAGCGGTATCAACGCAGAAAGGTGACCTTGAATTTCGTCATACTTCAATAAACTTCATTTTACAAATGTGCCTTATACTCTTGTTGTAGTGTGTATATTTAGGAAGACAGAAAAGCAATGTTGAATACAAGCAAGCGGATCGTGCGGATGCTTTTTGCAAAGTTGTGATTCCTAAAAGAAACAAATACTTTTTCTACACTATTTCTACTGCTTCATATTACTACTACTCCAGACTATATACCGTCAGAGCTAGCAGAGAGTTTGTATGAGAATCAACAACGTTTTCTCAATTCATCGCGTTGAATTGGATAGGACTTCTTATTTCCCGCTATAGTAACTGTCAGCGTGTGTGGTGTATTCCTCCTATGGTTCCAAGCAATTCAAGAAGAAATACAAGGATACTTCCGATCTCGATCTCTTTAAGAAACGGAAGTCAACCGCCGTGCAAACGTCTCCATAGAAATGACTCCATCCTTTCCGTAACAAGCATAGCTGTCTATTGCAATACTTTCACATCCCATCTTCTCGGCAACCTGTCAGCCAGTTGTGTAAACGATATTAGACATACACCAAGAGAATATTCACACAACTAATTTTGAGAACGTTTTTCAATGCGACGTAATTAGATGATAACAATTTGTAGTAGATATACAGGCAGAGCATCACAAAGAGTCGTAGATTGTAAGTAATTGAATTCCCCAACCACCACCAAAGAAATACAGGGGTACTTCCAGTTGGCTTTTAGTCTACGAGAAGGAGACATCATCGAGCCTATTGAGGGCGCTTCTCAGTTCCCCGGAAGGGGTCAACGCCTCATCGCCAATAGAAATCAACGACGCGGAAAGATGACCACGCGAGATGTCAAAGACATTCTCATGAGCAGTCATGTAGCCTCAGATTTTCCATTCGTCTCTAGGAGGTCCCTCGCCTTCAATGTTGGTCGAAATGCTCTCCTGATGTCAAAAGAAGTGAGTGTATCACTATTATTATATCTTATTACTTAGAATTAGACATGGAAACTATGTCCTTTATCATTAAGGTTCATTATATTAACATCTACATATTAACTGTATTTATTTATATTTTTTTATATTTATATATATAGATTGTATTGGTCCAATTTAAGAAATAAGGCCTTAAATCCTATTTCAATATACAAGATGAACTTATGAACTTATTGTTCATTACCTGATTTGCAAAAAACTTTAACTTTACTTTAAGCACAAAAAATCGTTTCAATAACCATGAAACTGTAATAATAAATAACTATGGATAACTCTCATTTAGATATGAGATTTCAGATTTCTTTTTATAATTTGAATATTTTTGGAATACATTTTTTATGAATAAAAATTGATTCACTATTTAAAATTCAATATATTTTATTATATTTTTACTTTTCATATCAGTACTTTATATCATGTACATTTTACCGTTTGAAAATATATCTTTTATACTATTTTAGAACATAAAATACCATCGCATTGATTGAAATATAAAATGGCGAATTTTGAATATTTAAACAAACGTATTTACGCTTTTTTGACCGAGTAATTCTCTTGGTATTATTTCTCTATGTTTACAAAATTTGTTTAATGCTTGTAATTTAAATAATTTGTTTATAATATGTACATGAAAACATTCAACAAATTATAAATGACATTTTGATTTAATTTTTTTAATTAATAGTTTCATGTATTCTGTATTTATTGTTTCAGTTGTGCATCTTTTAGAAATATATTTCTGTCGATAACCATTTGAAAATAATTTAACAATCTTACTTGCGTTAAGGTTATATATCATTTGAAACATAGAATTTGAAAACTAACTTTTATAACATTTAAATAATAAAAGAGACTTCATAATGCAATTCCGCATTGGTAGACTAATATAACCTACAGTTGAAATCGCTATATAAGTGTTGAAATAGACTACGTCTATTGATAGTTAGATCTCCTCTTTAATAAAAGTGAGGATCATGTTTTCATGAATGATTTATTATTTCGCCAACTTAGAATGTTTAGAGTAATTAACAGTGAACTTTACCGGTAGACTGCGAATCGAATAAGAATGTGCTGAAAGATTGAGTGACAATAAAAAAAAACATCTGACTTTTATGTTATTATCTCAGAGTGAGTGTAAAAATTGAACAATCGTAACTTAGAAAAGGATACCAGCGTCAGTATTCTAGCTATATGTCGTGATATGACTAGCAATACCTTAACTGTGATGAATCATTAATTGTATTCTAAATTGTAGCCAAGGTATATTACAGTTTTATTGTTCCCCACTAAAAAGTGTTTACTTAATCTAAACGTACGGACATTATTTGCTTATTTGCAAACTTTATTACATGATTTAAATAATTAGATATTCAAATATAAGTAAATTGAAATAAAACATAATAACAATTGCACTTTTATATATAAGCATGTATTTGAAAATAATGTACCAGTAAAAATTGCTGTATTATACGTCATTTTAAATGTAATGCGATAATTGTTTTAAAACAATAACGACAGCGATGCATATATTTATGAATAATAATAATTATTAATTAATTGTAATCAACAACATGTGAGATCAAAAGTATATTTATCAAAATAAATTGCTGTACAGTCCCATTCATTGATTTTGTATAGTTTAAAAAAATAACTGTTTTTTTAATAAATTATTTGATTTGATTATTATATTTTAAGTATGTCATAAAATGTCAAAAAGTGTAATAAAAAGTTGCAAATATGATAGTTCAGTCAGCAATACTAAAACGTGCTAATACTCCTTTTCACTGATTGAACCAAAGCTAAAGCTCTGGAGTAGTCGAATGTGATTTCTTGCACCAAAACTTGTTTCAATTTTTTCTTAAGATCTGAAAGTGATGCTGGCTGCAGATCAGAATCCTTTTGTTTCATCAGGTACCAACAGTCCTCAATGACATTGAGATTAAGAGAGTTTTCTGGTCATGGGCTGAGTAATGTGTAATGGTTGTCGTGAAGCCATTGCATTAGCCAACTTTAGCTAAGTAAACAGGTGCCCTATTGTGTTGAAACTCCATCTACGTTCTGAATAAGTGTTTTAATAGCAACTGAAAAAACGGTTATTTTCTTCAATTTATGCTAAATCATTGACTGGCACTGTATTGGACTGAAATTATATATTTACTTATAGATGAATATAAAGATATGCACATAAAAGTCTCCACAAACTATGCATTATTACAATTTTAAATATCGAAATTATCAATATGCATATTTTCTATTTTATAATAAAGTTAGTTAAAAATATCAGATTTCATCCTCAAAAATGTAGGATTACAATTTTTGTATGCAATATATTCACCAACAAATAAGCATACTTATTAAATTACAAATTTAAATTAAAGAAATCAGCTTCTATGCATAGTAATTAGACTTATATATATTTTTTGTATACTGGATTAAGCACAATTATTTTGATTAATATTACTATTTACGAATATCCAGAGGCTTTTATTAATGTAACATTTTATCAAGAAAATTGACAATTGTGAAAAATTAATAGACAAATTTAAAATAGTACTATTAATTATTTTAAATCGTATTTATTACTAATAAAATGAACATTTTTAAAATAAAAATTGTTCACAAAGATAACCCTGCTCTAAAAGCTTTATAAAAAATAACGTTAGTATTTAGATAGTAAATTGAAGAAATATGTACAATATATTTATGATTCATATTTTCCAGCAGTTATTGAGTAGTCGATTGGAAATAGTCGATTGACATTTATAAAAAGATTATATAGATTAAAAAATATTTTGCATACATATATAGAAATATGAATAAATAAATAAATAAATATACATATACATGTGCATATGCATCTGTATATACATAGCAAAAATATACAAGTAGATATTAAATATTAAATATTTATAAGAACAATTTATTTTTAAATTATGATATTTGGACATTTTCGTATCTGCTAATTAAATTTATTCGGAATGTTTTTAAAATTATCTTAATAGTATAAAAGCAATAGATTTATTAATTTGTCTGTAATAAAAAGAATCTGTCCTAAATATATCTTTATGTATATATATATATATAACTATTGCTTTATTGATGATGCATTATATTCATTATTGATTTCGTCGTACCTGTTCATAATATCAACATAAGTAAAGTTAACGCACATTCAAATTTATTAGGAGTAGCATTTTATCGATCGCAATATTATTCATCGTCTGATATAACTTTTTTATTTAAAGTTATACAATCACTTCAACAATTATACGTAGGTATTATGACTCAATTGAGTCATAATTAATCAAAAATTATTATCGATCTCCAAAATTTGTTTGATACATTTTTGTAAACTTTCTTTTCATTATGAAATATTTTGTAATCCCCTTTTCTGTCAATCCATACTGTCATTATATAGTCGGCGTTTTCATCCATAAAATGGTGGACCACTATTCTGAGTTTGTTTCTATGAGGCTGTTCTATCAAAAGGCCACACCAACATATTCAGTATCCACATGAACCAGTTATTCCTTAGTCGCTCATCTGCAAGATGAGATCAAAAATTAAACTTTCAAAATACGTGAAATTAAAATAATGTTTGACTTTATCATTAAGCAAAATATAAAAAAACGTAAACAAAAATTAATTGTTAATTTTTGTATTACAGTTAATAAACTCCTCCTACACTAATTATATGTACGATTGGTTATTTTTCCAGAATGTGATAAATCTAGCTTGATTTACGATCAACTCCTTTATTTTATAACTCATTTTACCGTGCATTATGTTTTATTAACTTTTGCAGAACTGCACGATGACGAATTGATTTTTACAGAACTGCACAGAGAAAAAGTGCTTAAAATTCCAGAAAAAAAATTATTTCCGAAACTTTAATAGAAAAAAACTGTCAAAAACATTATCTGAAACAGATATATACGCATATATTTACTTTTCACAAAAATAGTATAGTAAAAGGGAGGACAGAGCGAATTTTTTTTAAAAGCTAAATGAACAGTATTGTAATAAAAAGTTAATAATTAAATTTGTCTTTGATATTATATTACAATTTAAAAATTCGATATTTATAAATGTATCCGATTACTTCGTGGATTATACAGGAAAGTAATTAAACCTGAATATTCTTAAAAATCAATTCACTCCGACATCGCCACCGTGCAATATTCTAAAGAATATTCGCGTTTAATTAAAGTATTCTATACAATACAAACTGACACTTAAATTGTTAAATAGTTGAACTTTTAATAAATAAGTATTATTAATTTTTCATAATTCTCTTCATACTATTGTTCCTTTCACTCTGTAAGCAACAGAATTCGACAATCCAGGGGATCAGTAAACGCCATCAACCTCTCATTATGAGCCAAGACAAAATGTACAACCCAGCCCTCCACTTTGGTGGCCATTCTTTCAAGATGACCAAGGGAAAACAACCTTCTGGAAACCAGGTCAGTATAGCAACACCGTATTTATAGTGCCCATGACTCTCTCAAATTAATTCTAAGCTTCCATGCATCAGCCCGAATCTAAATATTGCTCGATAAAAGGTTGATGCTTCCTTAATAACATATTGGATTATCCGGAAGTTTTCTTGACCTTGGCCTTTGAACAATGAGTGTTTTATGCCCCGTTAAAGCAGGGTTTAATGATAGTATCTATTGGCTTGTTGGCTTGGCTTGACAGAAATTAAACTTGTTAAATATTTTCTGTCAATCCAACGCCATGTCAAAATTTTCTTGGTTTCTTTTATCAGTTGATTAAGCAATCACATTATTTTGTACTCACACGATTCAGTAACATATTATCCAATCTATGATCGACTTCTTCAGCTGAATGAACCATTTTCACAAATAATACAAAATCAAGATACACCATTGTTTTGATAATTTGTTACATTAAAAATCGATAATTTCATCAAGTTGACTTGACTACAGGCCACAACATTATGCTTGACGAACCGACTTGACTGCAGGCCACAACATTATGCTTGACGAACCGACTTGACTGCAGGCCACAACATTATGCTTGATGAACATTTAGGCTTGACGAGCCGAGCCGGCTTACGTGTGTATGGTCAACGGTGCAAAATGCTTATGCAAATATATGTTATAGTATTCACGTTTATGTGTTGACTTCTTCTAAAAACTTGTTTTTGTTTATTAGCATGGTTCAATACTTCTTTATATAATGCGCTACAAGTATTTTGGAATTGCAATAAAATTTTAAAATATGGAATGTCTCATAAAATGTCACTTATCATTATTGACTTATTATTAATACCCTTTATTATAAATTTTTCTGAATAATTCCTTAAGTAAAATATAATGAATATCAAACAAACCAGTTACTCACAATATCTTATATAATAAAGTATTTCTCAATTAATAACGATACTCTAGAAATGGTTAAACGATAAATATTAATTCTGTTTCAAATTTTACTTCAGAATATTAAGAAAACATTTCATGATGTGTCCTGTTTTGAATACGAACACAGAAAGTTATTAAGTATATAGCTGTTTTGTTTAACAATTAAGTAATTTTGAAATTTAGAAATTGAAAGCTTACTATATTAAAATTTAAAAATGATATCATCAGAGTTTACTAAAATTTAATTTATTCATTTTCTAAGCTGTCAGATACATATGAATGATACATAGATAAATAAAGTTTACACATAATTAGCACTGCTATCGATAATATTTTGTTATTTGTAAAAAACGATTGTTAAATATTTATATTAAAATGCAGATATAATATATATATTTAGAAAATGTATTGATTTTTTAATAGATTTTTTAATAGATATTTTCATTCAGCTTTAGCTTTATCATTTAGTCACATTATTGTTATTTTGCTATATATTTCCTGTATATAACCACATTTTTATGTATAGTAATATTTTTATGTAAAAAACAATTCCATAATCAAATGTGTAATATTTTCTATCAAATCAGTTTATATTTTACGTTAGCGATGAAATTAGATAATAATTCGTTCGCACAATAATAAATTAGGATGACAACATTCCCTTAATAAATTGCATTAATATAGATGCCAATCAGAGAAACTTCTCTTTTGTTATATTAATATGTTAAAGAACTGTATGTTCGGATTTGTGTCAATTACTTTGCAATCCAGTTAGGGCAATATACATATGTATAAAGTATAACTGTTGGTTATATTTATTAATAGGCACAAATTTATCTAACTCATAAATATATGTCATATTTCAAATTTCAAATTTCAAATTACCCTAATATGTATTTCTTTTAATGCTTTTTTCTCGAAGGTATGATAATATAATATAATATACTTTAATTTAATTTGGTAAAAATGTTGGTCTTCTTTTTTGTATCATTCAAAGAAAGATGAAGGCCAGATGTTGAGGGATCGTAAGAAATTAAATTAAAGAACGGAATATATTTCCCCACATTTCGTCAGGTAAATAGTGGATACAAACTATATGAATGAACAACAAATATAAGTATTGGTCAATACCAGATAAACTACTACTATTACATAATTACATTACAACCAATTACAGAAGAGAAAAGAAATAACCAATAGTGGCAGAAGGAGAATGACGAGAGTTATGTAAAAAACAGCTGACAGAAGAAAACAATTATTAACCATAATTATACTACTGTAACCCTGCATTTACCATGAAAATTATTTTAATAGTAATTGTGGAAATTGTTTTTGTTTTTTTTCTGTCAGCTGTTTATTATATAACTCTAGTCGTTCTTTATCATTGACAGTAATGTAAATATGTAATATTTGTAGTTAATCTGGTATGGACCTACTTATATTTCTTGTATTTTATTACATATATTTAGTTTGTAATCAGTACTAACGATTTCGTCAGCATTGCCTGACGAAATGCGGTAAAATCTATCGTGTTATTTAATTTATTTTCTTATGATTCTTCAACATATGGCCTTCATTTTCCAGCATATAAATTAATTTAATTAATTTAATGTAGATATATGTTTATTGTATATAGTCCCATTAATGCAGTAAAATCATAACATTATAAATATATATAGATTTTCCTATATTATTTTAAAAAAAAATTCTAATATGCTATCATTTAACTTTCTAGACATCTTCCTTCTTGCCCTCATATAAATATATATATGAGATTTTATTTCAGCTAGCATTTGACAACTATATTTATAATTCTGACATAACGCTATAAAGATTCGACCCGTAAACCGAATTTGGTTTTATAACTGTAATAATTCCTCACATATAAAACTTCAAATCTTTAATATGGAAAATTCCTATATCTCCCTTCTAACGCCTTTTATAGAGCATTTGTTTACCAAAACCAAGATTACACTTTGACAGGCGTGTGCTCTGTCTAGTTGGTGTATTATTAAATCTATACATAAAACACAGATCGTTCTCTAATATTACCTATATATATCAAGCTTAAGTGTCAATTGTCATTGATCCAAAGTTCACTACAATTAATGAGTTTAACTGATTTAAATTCTAGAGTAATAGCATTGTACATTCACACTAATCTCAGACAGTAAGGTGAACGTCAATTTGCAATAGCTGTCATTTCGTTGCTAATTTGCCGCATACGTTCCTGGCTTTTATATGTGGCAATAATATTAATTTTTACTAATTAAGCACATGGCTCACTTCACACTTTTAGCTTTATAAAATTTGCGCATTAATTAAGTTTCATACACATAAATGTGTCAGATGTTGGCTCTATATGGCACTATACTTAGCAGGCTATTTCGTTTTATTTCTCTATCTTTGTTCTAATAAAAGCATTTTCTCGATTGTATTATGAAACTGGAAATTTATTTAAAATTTTAACATTTTGAAAGCCATTAACTGCACTATACTAAGCTCTTCAAATTTTTACCCTAACAATACAAAATGTTTTTCTATAAATATATTTAAAGGGTAATCATTTTTTTAATTTAATGAAAATAAATATTTCAAAAATTTGAAATATATTGAATTGACGATGGCTGTTATTTTATTTTATTAATGTTTGAAAGTTTCGATATATTAAAATATTTGAAATCATATAATTTTAATTTAACTTTAAATTTAAATTTGTTGAAACTTTAGAAAAAACGTTAGTTAACTACTGATCAATTATATTTTTATTTTTATTAATATGCAGCTACTTTTCAATTTCTCTATATAGGCACATATTTGTATGTAATAATGTGTTATAATTTTTTTTAATAGTATCTTTTGAATAATTAAATATATTAAGTAGGACGAATAAGAATATTAATTAATTACTTTACTGTTTAAAAAGTATAATTTTATTAAATATTGACAATATTTTCCTCTATATAAAGTAACTAACTAAATGTACATGGAACATTTAACAATCTAATCATTTTTATAGTCACTATAGTCTCTATAATCACATCCATATAGAGTCATAATCGGAAAAGTTTTTTCTCCAATTGATTTTAAATATATAAATTTTAACAAATTTTTGGATTTGGATAAATTTCCCAAAAATTGTAATCAGGAATAAAGTAATATTTATTTTTCAATAAATTTACAACTTTTAATTAACGATATGTAAGAGAGTTACAACACACGTAAAATTTTATTTCTCACATTCATACACAAAACTGGTCCATTGTATCTACAAGCCGTTTTTTGGACAAAAAAGCATTGAATCATCAGTGTAAATAATTTTTTTTTAAATGATAGCCTCTTCTGAACACAATATATGTATTAAAAGATAATAATACTCTGTACATGGAATACTACTCAATACTGAAACATCCCCTCTTACTTCATCACAAAGACATTCAATGGAGCCGTCGCACTCCCTAATCTTCCTCCCAACTCTGACTATCACAAAATCACCGGCATAACCACTACCACGGGGAAACCTCACTTGTCCGAACAGCATTCCGATTCGACAGTGTCGGGAAATCTTCCTCAGATCTCCTCTAATAGAAGGGGGAGTATCATTTCCCGAGACACACCGACAACACTTGGCTCCCAAGCAACCCATGAGTCTGAGGATACACGTCATCATGTTAACCCTAGAGGTTAGTGTAAAATAGAAGTACTGTCTTTTCAGGTTAGAAGAAATGGATGATATTGACTTTTATACTAAAATTTCAATGTAATACTATATGATATTTTTCACTCAATATTTGGGACAGTTCCTCACGACTGGTATTGATTAATAATCTTTGTCAAGATCAAATTTTCCGTGGAAACAGAGTCAAAAGTAATTCCTATTTGATGGGAAAATTTATTTTTTCGTGGAGCTCATTTTCTTTAAGAGCTCAATAGATCATCTAACAAATTCTGGCGCAATTATTTGACGTCCCAAAAAAATAGTATGTACTTTTATAGATCTAGTTGGTCTCCAATTTTCATGTTAATACCACATTGAGTCCAACCTCTGTTTCTTACAAAACATAGTTTCAAAGTTTTTTCTCCATTCATTTTATGAATTTTTGTTTTAGAAGTCCGACAAGGACGTAAATAAATATTCCAGATAACCACCCTGTTTTATTTAATATGATTGCTTTACGACGATACTCAACACAAGCGAAATGTTAAAAATAACATTCGAAACTTAATATAATCTTGTTTAAACATACTATTAATATATATTCCCAAAATTTGAAATTGATTACTAGTTCAAATTTGAATCGATCAAAATTCTTGTATTCCATTGCTTATAAATTTCATTTTGTTAGAATTATTTTATATTACTATGCAATAAATCATAAGACGCTTAAAATATATAAACCTATCTAATGCATCAACTACATCAACTACATATACATATGATCTTATAAGTAAGTCAAATAACATTTCGAAAATTATGTTTTTGAAAATCCAATTATAATGTCGTAAATTATACCATTTTCTAGCCTCGTTCGACTCCTATAGCTATGTTTAGAGGAGTTTTTATTGCCTTGCTACTATATTTACTATATTTACTATATCATATTTCAGCTCATCTGATGTTTGCTCATATAATACAAATACGAGTATTTATATATTTCCAAATTATTCAACACAACAAATATTAGAATTAAAATGTAAATGTATTGTCACAGAGGCTCTCCGCTTCTACCGACACAAGTTGACTCAATTTGAACAGGAGGAGATTCTTGACTTCAATAAGATCTGGTTTGTTGGTCCCGACTCAAAGAAAATCGATGCTGTAAGGGGAGCCACACCCAATCATGGATTCGATGATGACAATGGATCCTACCATAAGGTCACTGCCCTACCCAGCCCCCGTAATAAACTGAAAGATGTTGTTATATCGACATTAACTAATGAATTATATTAATTTTATAATAACAAGAGAATTAAATTAGTCAAATAATAAAACTGTAAAGTTATAATAATAACAGAGAATTAAACGTTTATGAAACCTATATCTATTTTTCATAAAGTAATTAATATGATTATTATTATTGACAGACTTTGTCTCGTGTATTATTCTTCAACTAATTATCTACCATTTGTAATAACAAATTTGTGCTAATAAATAATGGTTTAAATTTTATATTAAGTGGTTGTTGTTATTGTTAATGGTTTTATATTATATGTATCTGTGTGAATTTCACAATATTTTTGCAATTTGAAAACATTCTTATGAAAACTTAAGTTGTAAATATTATGATGTTTGAAGTAAAACATTAAAAGCTAAAATATGGCTGTGTTATCGAACAAAAATAGTTGATAGTCGAATCGAAAGAATCTAGCTTACCTTGAAAAAAATATCTATGTAAATAAAGGATTTTTTATTCGTATGCCAATATACAGGTTTATAACAATGACGAGACTTTATTTCTATATATATAAAGCAGCAGAATATGTATAAAGCACGATTGAATTTCATATGACATTTATTAACAGAATGTTATACGTTTATTGTATGCATATATGATTTTAAAAAACTATCAAGAAGAAAATCTTTTACACAATTTTTCAAACAAGGAAGGGCTAACTAATGTTTTAAGCTAGGTTATATAAAGTATTATATTTTGTATCACCATTAATCATTATTTAAAAAGGACATTTTTAATTTGTTATAAATATGTTACAAATATGGACTTGAATGAAATACGTCATTCAAATGTATGTTATATTTGATATTGTCTTTGTCACATTTCCTTCTCATAACTTTTAATTTAAAATGCTATAATGCTATAATGCACTGCTTCCGTATTAGAAAGAAGTCAAGTTATATTTTAATTAAATAAATTGTCTAGTTAATTGTTTAGAATATATACATATTCCGAGAATTTAAATTGAGAAATCATTATGTTACATTCCTTGAAATGGTGCTTAAATTTGATTGTGAAAACCTATAAATTTTAAGAACTATGTAAATATTTTACTTAAAGATAGATTTTTATTTTATAGTTATAATTGTACATAAAAGCTTGTCTTAGAAGTCAACTATACATAGTAATAATGTTATAAACTTTATCCCACAGGTGATTCATGACCACATTGCCTATCGGTACGAAGTCCTTGAAACCCTGGGGAAGGGTTCGTTTGGTCAGGTTGTCAAGGCGATAGACCATCAAAGTGGGCGTCGAGTGGCTCTTAAGATTATCAGAAATAAGAAACGGTAAAATATAGAGATTTTTGTTGACATCTACTAATATCTAATAAAATGCCAATATTGCAAAAATTGTTTTACGTATTTTTATTAAATATACATATATATACGTTAGTATTATTATGATTATCGAAAATTTATGCGTGAACTAGCAAAATCATTACATCTTCTTACAATAATATATCCACTTATTTAGACCTCGTACTTACTGAAAGTTAAATAGGATTAGACACATACAATAGTTCAAATTATTAAAAAATATATATTAAATTAAAAATTTACAAAATTTCATTTTTCTTAAAATAATGATTTAACTCTACTTATCACAAAGTTATTTAATCCCAGATGAAAATATCTAATGAGAGACTTCTTAAACTCTAAATTTAAAAGTTTAAGCGTATATGCACATTTAACTGACTCGTCTTCTTCCATATTTTTGCATATATGTTACATGTAAAATCTATCCAAATATTCAAATGAATGAATTAAACAAGCTGCTTTATTTTAAATAGCTAACAAAATGTGGAAACAGAATTTAAATAATAATCAGAAATAATTAAAGTTACACGTTATTCATTTCTATCAACTTAGTGAAATATATGCTCGATTTTGCCCTTTTTTCTAGTTTTCTATAAATTTCAAATTAATTCCTAAAATGTGTTTATTCCTCATCTTGATTTACAGATTTCATCAACAAGCCACTGTTGAAGTAAAAATTCTGGAACACCTTAAAAAACCCGATAATCCCTGCGAATACATGGTTCACATGATCGAGAGTTTTGTCTTTAGAAATCATTTCTGTATCGTATTCGAGCTACTAGGGTAAGTCAATAATACTCATTTGTATATTATATATATGTACATATACAGGGGCGAACGCAGGGGGGAGGTGTTGACCCCCCTTAGGAACCTAGGTGCCCTTTTTGAAAATATATCAACAATCAGTATAGGACTCGCGTCCGTTCACAAGCGCATAAGTATTACAGAACCATGTTCTATAGAACTCATATTAGTAAATTTATTTATAGTTTATGTTATTATACAATGCCATTTATTTCAATGTTTAATTATGCCCCATTTATTGCTTATAAAATGTTAAAATATAGTGCTCTTTCTATAAAAAATCTGTAATGGAAACAAGTGCCCTTTTTTAAGCACACCTCCCCTTACGAAAATCCTGCGTCCGCTCCTGATATATATATATATTGTGGGGGAGGGGGTAGGGGGATGGGGGCAGGTGGAGAGGCAGGGGGTGGTGGCAGAGAGGGGAGCAAGGAGAGGCAGCAAGCAAGAGCAGGCATGGGTGGGCAAGCAGGGGCGGACAGGGAGCCAGAAGGAGGGGTGGGGGGATAGAGGGGCGAAAGGAGGGGCAGAAGGGTGTCCGTACCGTTACTTTGAAATTTACATGATAATTCAAAAAGTTATATCGCATAGAAAATAGATGTCAAAAGTGCATAAAAACTCAAATATGCACTTAATAAAATTATTTTTATAACCACTCCTTAAATGCATATTGCTTTTATATGAAAATTATTTGTAACAGTTGTTGATATTGCAATGTTTTATGCGTTATGATATTAATAAAACGAAATATGTATGCATTCACAATGTAATATGGCATATACCATGAATATTTCTTCAATAAGACTGAGTATTCACTTATCCTTCTCCGTCTAAATCAAGCGTCGTTTTTCCTGTGTATTTCAATAGGTTTATATTTCAAGTGGCTATGAGCGTTTTCGAAATAGTGGAATCGGTAGGAGCGCTCTTTTTTGCTAGGAATATGACACTTTTAGAATGAACAATTTATTGTCGCTCTTTAATTTCAAGTGGAGCATCAAAACGAAAGATATATTTTGAAGCAAATTGATCAAGTCTAAAAATGTTAAATGAATCAGTAAATACATTACATAAACCAAGAAAGCAAATATTATTCATGCAAATTATGTTCATTAAAACTCAAACTAACCATTTCATTGATATATAAATTCAAATTTATTTTCGCGCTTCGATTTGGACACGGACAGAGGCATGTCGGGAATCAGATACTTGACCTACTTATTTTCTATGGTTACACCGAACGATTCTAACTTTTGGAATGAACGATTTTTAAAGATCAGCATCGGTAACGTTTCCATTTTTGGAAAACCCTCTATATCTTGGTAACTAAAATATCAATCAATGACCTTGAAACAATGTTAGTTGCTTTAAAATAGGTACTTTCGATTTTATGTAACGCTTTCATTAATTTCTTTATCGTAGAAGCATAATGCATTGTTATTTTTAGTTAAGTATGTGACTAATGAATAAAAATATATTTTACAATATCATTTTTCAAAGAAATGCATTTACTTCATTATTATGCTCCATTATAAGGGTATTATATAAAAAACACATATTGTATCTATAATTTTCAGACTTGATATCCAAATATTTTCTAAATAAAAACTGGTACTGTATATTTAGTTTAAAATAGTCTCCTAAATATTTATCATATATATCTAGATCATGCCACATTTTTTGTGTCTCTACTTTAAAGAAATATTAAAAGTTAACTGGCATTGTTATTAAGTATTTAATTCAAAATTATCATATTCTGTGGATTCCAATATAAAATACACAATTTTTTTACTATCGCAAAAAAATTTAAAATATAATGCTTCAATGTCTCAATAGTGATTATGTTGAAATCTTTGTAAATTAATAACAATTTTATTGCATTGTTAAAATGTATTATTAAATTCCCTCGTCTATGCTTTCATATCTAACAGAAACAATCTTTACGAAGTGATCAAAAAGAATCGATTTCAAGGTTTCACCATGCCAACTGTTAAACAGCACACCTATGCTCTACTGCAATGTCTTCTCACTCTTCATAATAATCGTCTCATTCATTGTGATCTCAAACCTGTGAGTAAAAAAAATAATTATATTCTCTTAAACTTACCTAATACATTTTATGCATATATTTTATTTATTAATGTATAAATGTTCAAGCTCGGTATCTTTTACTTTTCAGGAAAATATTTTAGTTCTTCCGCGGACAGAAAATCAAATCAAAATGATAGACTTTGGATCGAGTTGTTATGAGCATCAAAGGGGTATGTCTCTTTTGTAAATTATTAGAATTAAATGTTAGTTGAGTGATATGTTGTTGTGAATGTTTCATTGGATACTATAATTAATAATATCTTTCGAACTATAAAATATTAGAGGATTATAATTAATAAACGAAAATGTCCAATATGATACTTTATGATAGACGAACAAAGTAAGTTAAAAATATATGATGCTTAACATAAAATATTCGTCGTTTAGAAAAAATAATCTGTTAAGTCAAATGAATATACATCAATGTATGTATGTACTAAAAAGTATTTAAAAATTGTGTTTAGTTAATTAAGTAGAAAAAGAAAGTAAATGCTTTATTTATTTTAAAAGCGACCATGGTTAAATCTTTTCTATGTAGAGCGATATAAAACTACACATTTATTTAAATTTTGTATTTCTATATGTATTTTAAATTTTGTAAAAAATATATATTTGCAAAAATGTCAGCAGTATTATACATGAATAGTTTAAATATAGGTATAGCCTGTCAATAACATTGATATTGTTATTAACAGTGTCTTCTACCAAAAACGAAAACAATTTAAAATTTATTTGTCCTTTAGCTTCCATGTCTATAAATATTTTTTGTTTTTGTTTTCATGGTCTATAATTATGAGTTAATTGTCTCTACTTGTAATACGACGTTTCAAATATAACTATTGAAATTGTTGTGAACATCCTTTATAATGAAATTTAAAGTCTTCTTTCTTAAATATGAAAGTTGTATTCATTTATTATATTGACATACTAAGCTATTGATGAACTCTGTAAAACATAACACAATTAACACTTAGTATGTACATAATCAACTATAAATCTAATCAAACGTTTCATGCGAACATTTAATATTAAAATTACAGTATGATATTTTTTTTTTTAACTACAAAAGAAAATAAAGAGGAATTGCGAGTAAACAAAACGATTATACTATATTATATATTAGCATTTTTATTAGCAAATTGTAATATTGTTTTTTTGGATATTCTTTCCATTACATTGAAGGAATAATTTACAGATAAAAATTATCAATTGATATTATTTCTTTAATTTAATGACGTCCATCTGTTCATACCCGTTTTAATCCTCTCATCATTAATTACAAATTAAGCAATTCAAACCTATAAACGGTTTCATCCATATCCATACACATTAATATTACTTATATACATTCGTGTGGATGATTAAATTATAAGGTTCATAGGTTCATTTGTTCACCGATACCTCCAATTAATTAGTGCGTTAGTAGAGAGTAGCCTTAAGTAAGAATAAAATGGCGACACTGCAGGGTGTCGGGACTAATTTGCGAATCTGAAATTATCTAAAATCGTGCGTATTTATGCTAGTAGAAGTTCCAAGGCTTGAAACAAACCTGAGATTTCATAGTACAGCTGCAACTGTGACAATCTAATGATGGAGAGAAAAAACAATATGCTCAGTGAGGCAATAAAACCCACTTGTAATTGCGTACTACTTAGAAGTAATTATCAAGTTTACTATGTACCTGCGTCTTAAATAGGAGTGTGTAGCAGCTGCCTTAATATTATTGGAATATAATGTAGAAACACCTATGTATACATATGTTGCTAATGACCATTATGCGATGTTAGAACAGGTTAAGCACGAATGTATACCTATGATTAGATCTCTCGTTTGAAACTTGGATATTTAAGTATCAACTTTTTGTGCTTTTCCAACTTTGTAACTTTGATTCCTTTTTACAGCATATAATATACATTAATATTAAGTGATCATTTCAAACTATATAATCACAACACAAATATATTCAGATAAAAAGTTGTAAGCTTTCTTTTCTCAAAAAATATTCATGAGCGAACATCTATTTCTATATACGATGAATTTTAATTTCCGTTTAAGGAAATGGTATAAATAATTAGATAATAAACAATTTACAATTTACAATAATTAAAACATATAGATGTTTTTGAACTAGTACTAGTGCTTACCTAAATTATACACTATTCACATTGTAGGCCACAGATATTTAAAATAAATCCGCTAGTGGTACTACTGATAAACATATACAGGTATTCTGTAAGATGTATTTTAAAAATATTTGTTTTCCCAATTAAGTATAGGCGTTTATTCAATCAAATGCGAAGCTACTGCAATCAAATGCGGTTTATAGCTATCAAATATGGATTTAAGGCAACCAATTGCGGTTTTAGGGTATTCAAACGTGGCATTGCAGCATTTAAATATGTATTAAAAATTATTCTGCGATATATAGACATCTAAATTTGGATATAAGGCGATCAAATACGATTTATTGCAATCATATTTTTATTAAGAATTAACGCATGTAAAATACTTGTATTTATAGTGTATATAAATAAAGGAGACTTATAAATTTATTCGTTAATAAATGTTATCATTTTAACTTTTATCATTTTTGAATTAAACAAATGTATAGGAAAAATTTGACATATATTCTAACCTATATTGTGCAGTTACAGTCAGTAAAAATATATGTGTTCATTTAATTATAAAGAATAAATATATAGCGAATACAAAAATACAAAATACAAAATACAAAATACAAAATACAAGACTGTTTCAAACCAGAAAGTATTTTTTTTAGTATGGAATGATTCTCATCATATCACGTTTCATTTATTGATAAGATTAGTAAATAATTAAATTTATTATATATGATATATGATGTATGATATATTCACTGATTTTGTATAAATATATATGTTTATACATAACTTTATTTAGTAATGACATTAAAATGATAAATGACTATTACACGATGAATAATTATTAAAATATTGTTTACATAACAAAAGAATTTAACAATAATAAGTATGTGGCAAATTATAATAAAATTAATATTTGTATGATACAACAAAGCATTTGAATACCACCACACCAAATTTGCATTGCCTTAAATCCATATTTGATTGCAGTACCACCGCATTTGATTGAATTCATGTCTAAATTCGTCAGGAAAATCGATAATATAAATATATAAAAGAATAACACTTGAAAACTCTATCATTGGACATAAAATTTATTAATAGATGTCAATTTTATATATACATGAATGAACAAAAATATAATGTATCTATTAGAATTCGTATTTTTCGTCGATCTCCTTATAGGGATAATAGATCTATATATAATACATTCTACCTAAGATACATATGAACTCTCGATTTGAATAATCATGTGAAATTAGCATTGTATCCCTCATTCTATCCTGAGTAACTCCCCCTTAAACTTTTCTTTTCTTGCAATTAGTGTACACATATATTCAATCCCGGTTTTATCGAGCACCTGAGGTGATCCTGGGGATGCCTTATTCCATGCCTATTGACATGTGGAGTCTTGGATGTATACTACCGGAATTGTTCACAGGTAAATTGAGTCACACTGTGGTTGTAATAAGTTTCATTGATTTATTTTATGTAATTAGCGCAAAAAGTATTATTGGTTAATAACTGAATTTTGATTCCTTATTGATTCAACTAAATAAGTTCAATTATCAAATTACAAAATGGCAGGTGTTATGTAACGAAAACTGATCTTTATTTTTGACAATTTGGAATCACGGATAAAATCTTTACACTTTTTCAATAAAATATCTGGATATTCAAACTCAAAAATGGCTAATTTTTTTCATTCACTATCCATTTTAATAATTAAAGTAAATAGCACCCGTGATACAATTAGATTATAGCCTATTATCCAAACAATTATTCCACTCCTTCATTTAATAGGAATAAACATTAATTCAAGACTTTTATTGTACATAGATATTTGATAAGGGCATTTGATAATTTTATCTGATTTTATTTCAAGTATTCTGCTCTCATATAATACTGTGAAAATTTCTTCTATAAATTGTTAAATCTTTATTTAAAATTTTGACAATCTTACGTTCATAAAAATATTTTATCTAATATCTTTAAATCTAAAATATATTCCAAAAAGTGATATCAATCTTTGTACTTCATTAGTATTTTGATGATATGTTGTGTTATAAAAACTTATAATATGTTCTTATTCAAATATATATGTATAAATATAAATTTTTATAATCGTAATTCATAGTTTTATTATAACACATTATGAAAATTGATAAATACACAATTTAATTTGTTTAAATATAATTAATAATAATGATTGTCACATTAAAATATCGCTTTTATTCAAGGATTTCATCTAAATTCCAACAAATGTATTTTTCAGGTTACCCTTTATTTCCCGGCAAAAATGAAGTTGAACAACTGGCTTGCATCATGGAAATCTGTGGACTGCCACCGAAATCCGTCCTGGACCAGGCGACCAGAAAACGATTATTCTTCGGTAATAAAAAAATATTATCAATATGCAGTGTGATTTAGATTACTGAAATTTATAGTTTTCTTTCATCTTATTAATCCATTTTCAATGTGTAGTTATTAACAATCAAAGTTTACCTCTTACTATTTCTAATTAGATTCCCGTGGACACCCAAGAACAATAACCAATGCTAAAGGAAAGAAGAGGATTCCGGGGAGCAAAGAAATCGATCATTTTATTAAATCGAAAGATCCAAAGTTTATTGATTTTATCATGAAATGTCTTGAGTAAGTCATGGCATACTTTATTTCTTCATAATCTTATTCAACTCTTTGTTATGTATCTATTTGTTTATTCGTAAATATCTGAAATATTTAACCTTAACGAAGAAATTATTTATTCGTTAGAAGTATTGCTAAATTAAATGCAATCATGCTATTTTTTAAACTCAATGTGACTATTTTAGTGTGAAAATTGATTCAAATATATTGCAATTAAATTGTATATAAAGTATATACAAAATTGAAGTAAGTAAAAGTATCAAATTATTATATGATTGTTAAATAATAAAGAAAATAAATAACTATATAGGTTAGGTATTAGAATTAACATTATTTAACCTCTCACTTTTAACAAATAACTAAACAATTGAGAAAAGTTCAGTACAATAATTTTCTTTTAAGTTATAAAATAATCATTCTTTTATTAAAGAAATAATTTAAATACATTCAATTAAGGTGGAGTCCCTCACAACGCTTGACACCACAAGCCGCTCTTCAACACCCTTGGATCCGTGACGAAGTTCAAAAACACAAAAACTCAAAAGCAAAAGGATCCTTGAGTTTTTCATCCGGAGACCATATTGAGGCAATCCGACAGCGACTACACAAGGGTAATTATACTTTTAAATACATTTAAAATATGTACTACTTCTTACAAATAATAGTAATATAAAATAAATAGTTATTTTTAATAATAAAAATAGCATTCCTAAACAACAACCTGTATTTTAATAATAATAATAATAATAATAATTTATTTATCAAAAAAAAGATAAAAGGGCAAATACAGGTAGATAAAACTACACTAACATATTGCCTAAAAGGTACATAGGTGGAAAAAATTATAAAAGATTTTACACTCGTATTAAATTTTAAATTTTCAAAACATACTCCAATATTTTTTTTTAATTCATATATATTTAAAAATATAAAAATAGCGTTATATAAGTACAAAAAATTTTTGAATTTCAGTGTCACTCAAATTATGCAATAAAAATATCAATATTAGAAAGTTTTTTGTTTATTTAAACAATCTTCTTACCTTATCTTCCTCTTTAGAAATAAATTAAAATACAATTATAATCTTATAAGTTTAAAATCGTTCTCTTTATAAATTAAATGGCCTAAAATAAAAGTCTATAGTTTTAAATTATTCCGAACTACTAGTATAACATTATATTTACTTTCTAAAGCTTTAAGCAAACTAATTGTTGGTGTAATTAAATTAAATATTATTTCTTTATACATTTTATAGAAAAAACTCGGATTGCTGAACTTAAAAATGCATCGCAAAAGGATTCCGTTCCAATAACAACCACAAATAGTAAGAAAACGATTCCTGAAGTTATAACAAGTTCTCCAAAAGTCGCCTCCAATTTGGTTCCAAAACGAGCTGTCTCGCCAACGAATTCCTCGCATAATGAGGAATCTATTGAGGTCAATGGTGCGTCTAAAAATGAATCTCAAGCAGCTACTGGTAATCATGTTATACGATAGTAATTACAAACATTTTATAAAAGAAAAATACTATAAGCTGATCTTCTGAAAAATGTTTATCAGGCTCAAGTTTTTTTATCTTGGACAGGGTCTTGTGGCCCCGTACACATGTTTAAGCCGACTTAATGAACTTATCCAATTTTAATGCAACAAATTATTATCAAAACAATGATGTTTAACAAGTTTAATTTAATTAAACCAAAATTACTCGTCCGCACGACAAAGCCAGCGTCAAGCCGACTTGATGCACTGGTTGATTGACTTGATGGCTTGTCTGCATAGATAGTGTAAGTTTGTTAGATATTTCCTGTCAAGCCAATGCACAAATCTTATTGGTTAATTTAGTAATCCTGCGATTCCGTATAATTTAATTAATTCTTCTTCACTACTTCTTCAGCTTAACTCATCAGGAAAAATAATACAAAGTCAAAATACATCATTGTTTTGATAATTTGTTAAATTAAAAACTATAAGTTCATCAAGCGTGTGTATGGGGCTTTATTAAATGAGTAAATATGAGATATAAATATGTTGTTGGGCGTAGTGACTACATCACTAGATTATGACCATAGAGTAAATCAATTATTGTAGTTGTTCTTATTTATAGTTGTTTAATAGTTTTATTATTTAGTTGTTCATAATTATTATATTTGTTCTATTTAAAGTCTATGATCAAAACCAATCAACACTGCAATAATAATTACTGTTATATCTGCAGTAATTGTGTGGTTTTAATATGGTGATGTAATCACTACTCTCAACAGCCTATTTATATCAAAACTTTCTCTCAGTTTGTAAGACGTACCCCTAACAAGGCTGTCTAACATTAAAAATTTGAGTGTAATGAACACTTTTCAGTATCTCTGACTATCTTATTTATAGTCATTTTAACTATAGTTTCACTATAGTGAATAATAGTGAATAATATATGCTGTCCAAGGATATCAATGTTTTTCAACGGTATATTATTTATTATTTATGTTTATAGATTTCTTTTTCGATTAAAATATCGTTTAACATTTTACTTACAATTATTTGTTGATCTTCATTATAATACGCACTATAAATTAGACAACACAAATGAAGTGTAATTAGTTTTTATTTATAATTAAAATAGTTTAAAGATATGTTGAAATTGTATTTACGGGCATAATTTAGCTTTCAGCAATCTTTCGACTGAGCATGTTTGACGAGATGATATAACAGAAAGACGTGTTTTTTAATTGGAACAATTTGTTTGGAGCTAACTAAATATCAATAAAAGACATTTAATATGAAAATAAACCAAATTTAAATATAATTCCTCAAAGAAGTGCCGAATAGTCTTCTTAAGTTAATAGGAAGACTTATAATATTAAAATGTTACCTTTTTCACATTTTTCTTTATCCATAATTCGGCTTTTTAGTATAATGAATTTAATTTAGTGTACTATACTTTCCAGACAAATCAAAACTGAACATACCTGTCAACAATCCAAGAAAATCAAACGAAAATTCAAATACCAAGGATAGCCACTTTTTGCCCGTGATTGATCTTACCGAACATTAGATTCATTCATTAGTCTACAATTTCTTATTACGACAACTAATACAACTTTATCTTATTTTGTAAACATTGTACAAAAAAAGTTTTACTAAAGAGGAACACATCAATTTTTTAGTCAAAACAAACTTTTCTATTGTATTGTATTATATTTAGGATCTTAAAACTGATTGTTATTTTATATAAGTCACATTACTTGTGCAAAAACAAAGCTAAATTATTAGTTTATTAAACTTTTCTGAAAAAGAAACAACAAACTATAATTTTTTCGATATTCTAAATGATTATGAAATTCACTTTATAACTCTTAAAACACATTCAGGCTTTATTGAAAGAATCAAAATTTTGTAAAAATCCAATTATAATCATATTTTGAAATTAAATAATAATAACAATTTTATAAAGTAAGTATTGATGCTATTGTCGTACTTTTTCAAATGTTGTTCCATATGCTGTTTAAATACATTTCTACATAAGTTTACGTACGAATAAATGTATGTATATTAATAAGGTTTATGACGAACTCCATACGAACTTAGCTATGGGTTTTATAATTTACAAATGTGTGTATATAGATGTGAATAATATTTCTCAAATACAACCTACATACTTCAGATATCAAGAATTTCGGTATTTCGGAGTTTTATGGCTCGCTTATTTTTTGAACTGCTAATTTTGCCCTTTTCACTAATATTTCATATGTATCATATGTTTATTTGTTAATCAATATTATAATATTGATTTCACAAAATTTAAAGAAATAGTATGTTAGATAATATTAAGACTATTATGTGATTCAGTTTTAATAAAATATATACTTATTTCATTATTACTCGTATGTTATTATTTATTTTTCAAAATGTAATACAGATGAAAAGCAAGGAATATTAATGGTTTTTCAATTTTTATAATTAGTTAAAAATAAATTTAAAATATAGTTTAATGCAAGAGATAAGTAACTTAACTGTTTCAAATAATTTATTTGCATTTTTTACGATTTAAATTGTATAACCTTCCAGCTTTGATTAAGTATTCCATTTAAAAATCTGTATTCTATCGAAATTACATTGCAAGCCAAAATTAAGTTTTTAGAGTTACTTATCATATTATAACTCTATAACTCAATATTTCATAACTGCTCTTCATTTAGTCACTCATTTGATTATTTATGTTATATATTTTTCATTAAACTCAATGTTCTTGTTATATTTTAGTGTATCGTTTGCAATCACTTTACGGATGAAGAACAATTAGTGTTATCTAATTTAACTGTTAGAAATTTATAAAAATTGTAAACATCATTTTTGAAAACTGCAAAATTATTCATTGGGGAAAATTTTCAAAACTTTACCACATGTAAACTTGGGCTACAAGTAAACATATTTTAGAATAAAATTCCCGAGTTTTAGATAATTCGACAAATTAAATAAATCCTTAAAATATATCTATAGAGAAATATAGATTAAATGTCTCCTCTCAAATAAATTCTGCCTAAAATATTCACTAAATTAATAAATGTTCTTGGGTGTTTAATAGTGAAATAATGGTAGCTTAATGCCCACAAATATAGTTTAAAAATCATTAAAAAATTCATAAACGGTGGTGTGTGATGATAAGAAATGTATTTAAACAAAACAAGAGTAAATTGCAGGAATACTGTTCATGACAAGAGTTCAATAGATTAAATATAGTTACAATTACTCTCAATGATAAGATTGAAGTGCTCCATCATATTTATGAGTGCCTTATTCATTTGAACATTTCTGAATGATGGGAGTTGCTCACTCAAAAATAATTCGAGCTCTTTTTTATCTTCAAAGGTTCCCCTTTCACTAATTGCTTCTAGGCGGGGGAAGATGTAGCGATCCTAAAGGTTGCCATCGGGGGAGTAAGGGGGGTTTCTTAAGAATTCTGACTCTAGTGCTAATCAAATAAGCCTGAGTATTAATTTAAATATGTGGCAGTTCGTTGTTGTGAACAATTCTGATATTCTCCATCAAAAGTGGTTCAGGTAGCAAGTATTTTTACAAAGTGCTATCGCATGACTTGGAGAAAATCAATTCAAATTTCTTAATAATATCTCCTATTAGTAATACATTAAAAAATCTTGACTTCGTGTAGATACTGATAAAATTGCGAGGAACTTTTTTCCATCGTTGATCGTCCCACTGTTTTTTGCTTGTCTCCGCCAGGTCCAAGCCACGGTCCAATCATATTTATTGGTATCAAATGACTGGCATAAAACCATTTCATCTAGTCTACTGCCACATTATTAGATTTAGCGATAAGTGATTCAAAAGACAACAACATACTCCTCCAGTTATCAACTCATTGTTTATGATGTGCATTGGTAAGAATCGGTACCCATCAGGTGAGTATCCAAATTGTTTACAAATCTTCGAGACACTAATCCGTCTTGCTTGCCTTTAAATCGTGTACAAGTGACACGCGCATCCTTAAGCTCTTTTACAATTTATTTGCTGAATTCGCCGCACAGTGGGAGTATTATCCGATCAGGCAGTCATCAACATTTCATAAATTATATCAGTGGCCTTTTAATTGTTTCTTCGAAGTATTTCTATTACGAAAATCATTTTCTCGCCATCAAGCTCCATCGTTACTAATAAAAATTTCAAATTATTTACGTATAGCAATATTTTTGCCATCTCATTAATATGGAATTATTTTTTATTTGAAATTTTATAAATCAATGATATTTCATAGATACTTATTTCTAAATATATTTCATAGATATCAGTATTACAAAACGCAAGTATTTATAAATCGATTCTATGACTTTCTAGATGTATGTGTCATAAAATCAAATAACGAAATTAATTAAATACGAAACGGCCTATATATATATATATATATATGAATTAAAATATTAATATAATGGAAAATAAATAATATGTGGAAATATCTTCATTAAATAATTATTTTAATTGTGAATCAGTAAAATGCAATAAGTAATTATTATTATATTATCTATTGCATATTATAGAAATGAAACCTATTTTAATACGTTTACATCATTTATTAGTCTGAATGATTATTCTAATTAATAAACCAAATTGAATTCAAAAACAAGAAAAGCAAATAATATATTTCATAAAAAAAATAAGATTGTTATAATAATACTATGCACTATATATGTATCTCTCAATGAACAATTATTTACTCATGTGTGTATATACATATTTATTTCGCAGCACTTTGATTGCAGCACAAATTGAAAGCAGCTAGCTTTTGACGAAGTATATAGGGTGGACCGGGGCGAATTCGTCACTTTTTGTGTAGGCATGTGAAAAATGTTTGTTATTCCATTATTTCCATAAAAACTAAAGTCTAAATATTTCAAACCAAATGCCTACTCTATATAAACATAAGCATTTATCGAAAAATAAGAGTACATTTTTATCCATGAAATTTTATTACATAAAGGGTTATGTGGGACGAATTAGTCAGCAATGGGGCGAATTCGTCACATCATTAAAATCAAAAGTTTTACATATTAAATGAGTTACAAAGTCACATGAATATTACCATGTACATTAAGAACAGTCTGCGCATTTGTTTATCTCAAACACCCTTCACAGGCCCATTCTTCACATTCAATACAATGGTGATATGTGTAATATTATTTATGCGTATTATGTAATTTATAATAATAATTATTTATTTAGTATTATATGTAATTGAATAGGAAACATCAAATGTAACCAAATTACCCCCAAGACGAATTCGCCCTGGTCTAACCTATATACCTATAACAATTAGAAGAAAATAAATGGAGTAATTAATTAGAAGAAACTCATTAATAAAAGACACAATCTACTGAAAAATAAGTGTTAAGTACAGAATATCGTCTTAAAACACAATCAGTAAAATGTATAATACAGATCAAAGTTATGTCATCTCGCGCTATTAATCCAACACGTATGCATAAAATCACAAAGTAAAGAATTTCGTTATAAGGTGCAACCAATAAAATATACTTGAGATAATATTTCATATAAAAATCGAGGACGCAGTGAAAAATTATTTTAACTGGAAGATCCATTTAATTTCTACTAAAATCTATAAAGCCGAAAATCCATATATAGATTTTACGATCAATATATACGTATATGATTAGTCATTAGTCATAGAGTAATTACTCTATGCGATTAATAATAAGGCTGTTTATATTTTAAAATCATTGAATTTTTATAATTAAGTAATGTCGAATAAGGAAAGGAAATATTAGTAATATAGATTTTTGTTTTTATAAATTTTATAGGAAATTGGGAATTTGTTTAAACAAATTCTACTGAGTCGTCTCGGTAAAATATAATAAATATTTCAGAACGTGAATATAAAGATACCATGATAGAATCAATGACCTTGAAACCACACATCTGGGACGGCTTAAAGAGTCGAAATGAGAGTAAATTTTCTATCATCCCATTTATCATCACCAAACACCCAATCTTTAAAACCCGTGTCATGTTATGTACTGTGACCACTTCTACGGTGTCACAATGAAATCCGAACTGCGTCTCCAAGGTTATTGCACAGCGTGACCAAGCCAGTAGAAATTGAACAAAAAGGAGTTAAGTTGCATCATTTTTTAAATTTTAATGAAAAATGCAATTGTTGTAGGCTAAACGCTTTTTTAGCAGAAATTGTGCAACTATTTAAATAAACTACTAGACTAAATATATATTACTCCTATATTGAAAAGAAAAACGACGAAAACTTTTCCTTTTCCGCTTCTTCTATTAAAAACTGACAACGCCTAATTTAACCGCAGATATTTTATATTTAAAGATATAAAACGTTCTTGTTTCCCCAAGTAATACGTCATAGGTATATAGCTACAAATTTATACTTCAATATTGTTACACCCATTTTTCCAACCGGGTGTCCCAAATTAAAGATACAATTTCAATAAATTGCATTATGCGAAAACAGGAGTACAAAAAACGTTATTTATATATTATTATGTACAAAGTTATATCTATATATTTGGTTATAACGAAGCCATACACAACTGGTTTTTTGTGGATACCCATAATACACCTGTAACTGTAGAAACCAAAGTAACTTGCATACAATGTACTTAAAACCGGTATGTATTTCTCATTGTTATCGTCAATTAGACTTAGAACACGTACAAATGCCTGGAAATTATACCACCTGCTGTATATCTAGTGAAAGAGGATACGCCCATTGTCAATTATAATTATACTTACTTCCGAAGTCCATATTTTGTGGGATTTTTTTAACAAAAGCTACAAAAATTTCAATTTAAACAAGCTAATATTTTTCTGTATTCTTATTTGTTGCAAATTATATACTTTTTTTGTGTTATATTATTAATTGTTATAATTCACATTTATAGCTCACGATTTTCAATTTTTTCTAAAAAGTACATTTTCTTTAAGTCACAATATCTTATTAAGCTAATCATTTTTTATTACAACAGAACAAGATATTTTATATGATGATTACTTTAATTGAATTTGAAAAAAAATTGCGTTTAAATTTTAGTATGAAATATTATTAATTTATCTTAGATGCATACTTTGTCAACATTTTTACGAATAAAATATTTTTCAGAAGGTAAGTTAATATCAAGAATATAGTTTTTTGTGGGATAACATTTACTTATATAAGAGTTGTATCACACAACTACTAGAAGTGTGATACAACTCTTATATAAATAAATGTTATCCCTTCTGTCATCAGAGCTCTTGGTGGCCGAGTGGTTAGAGTCGTTGACTTCTAATCATGGGGTACCGAGTTCGACACTACCTATGTGCAACTGACGATCCCAAATAAGGGTGAAATGCATATTGTACTGGAGTGTGC
>JAYRBW010079239.1:0-24039 GCA_036023295.1 Invenusta paracnida | reverse complement strand
GTCGAGGAAAACCTGCGTCGAGCTCTCCACATTGATTATGTACCTCGGGTCGAGTTTTTCGCAACCGCGGGTTTTAACCACTGGTCGAGGAAAAAAACTAGACCTCGACTCGCTTCGATCTACTGGCTGAAACTGTTGCCATTTTGGAACAGTTTTTCTTCCCAAATTTTGATCACTCTTGCATCTGAAGGTTCTCCAGATTTACTTCACTTAATTTACTGTTTTTATTTTTACTTGTATACTTACCTTTTGAGTTCTCATAATTTACTTTTCAATTTTTCATTGAGCTGTAACACTTTTATCCCACTCATCATACCAACAAACTGCTAAAATTCTGTATTCTATTGTATAATCGCTGCTGTCTTCAATTTCTTTATAAAAATATTGTTCTGAATTAATTAGTACTATGTATGTATATATGAATCATTGAAAGTAATCATTTTAATTTTTGAATGTATATAAATTGAGTGTAGGTATTTATAATATGGTATTTACGGTATATATTGTAAAATGTTTTTTTTTTAGCCAATTCGTAGAAACTTATGACACAGTTAGCTATAGAATATTTATATATTATCTATTTTCAGAGTCAAGTCTGTCAAGTTAATTACTCATATATATATGTGAGAATGGCTCACTATTTAACATTTTTATCTTGTTATGACTGCTAAAATCAGTAGGTATAAGATATAGATAAACCCATAAGTACGTATTAAATTATAAATTTATTCATATAAATGTAAACAAGGTGGCTTATGATCGCATTGAAAATTTTAGTAAAGTGTTATTTAATCGTATAACAAAACTCTTGTGAATTTGAGATATACAAATATTTTAGGTAGGTACAGACACACTAATATATGTGAAGATTTTTTCACGAAGAAGACATTTTGTATATTTCCAATCTAAAGATTTTTAAATAAATAGTATTTTATACTATTGAATAGCATGCACCTAAGTTGCTGCATGTAAATATAGAAAGTCATTTGAAAATTAATTGCATAGGTACGTACACATATTAATCTCAATTAATCGACTTGTTTCAAAACGATTAATTGTAAATCTATATATATATTTCATTTCAATCCTCATATTCATGGTTGTCTTAATAATGATATTGAGTAAAAAGACTAGAAAATAATTATATTTACTAATAATAAAAAAATATATCTGTATAAATACTCCTTTCCTGTATTTTTATGTAATAAATTGAATTTGCATTTACATTTGCATTTGAAAGTTATATTTAAAAGTATATTTAAAGGTTTTTGTTTCTGTTTTTATCCATGGTAAAGGGAAACAAAACAACACGAAGTAATGAAGTATGAAGTAATTTAAATAATGTTTAAGCTTCATAATAAGAGAAAAACATTAAAATGCAATCTATATTTCCATTTTTATTATTTTCAGAAGTGTCAGTTAAATTTTAAAAATCGTTAATGTATTTATTAAATAATTAATAAGCTTTGTAATAATTGGTAAAATAATACCTAAAATTATAAGTATGTCATGTTGTCTTTTTTGTTTTCTTAAAACAATAAATTAATAAGAAATAAATCGTTGCAAGTCTAAAGTGTTAGAAGTTCTTTACTTTAATTAATAGATGTTATAACAATTAATTTGTCACAATAATATAAAAATATTGTTACTTATAACATAATATATATAATACGTTATAATGTATTATGTGCATTTACATAAGTAGTGTTTAATATTCCCCCATTAGATTATAGTCAATAAAGCAGTCTAATTGAGATAGCAACTTGTATCAAGTTATTATTTAGAAAATAGTTTTACACAAAAGAATTACATAGGTACTTACCACTTAAATATCACAATTAATGATAACAGTAATTTAGTTCGAACAATTTCTTTCTTTCTCTAATCACTGTATATTCATATAAACAAATCTATCTATGTTATAGTATCTATAGTATATCTACTATATTATATCTATATGTTATTCTCTTGTTTTAAAATATATGAATTATTCTTTTTGATTGTTTTTCTGAAGAATGTTGTTGGCATGCGTGTATTATTTACACCTAAATATTTAAATATATATAAATATTTGTATAATAGATTTAATTCGCATATAAAAATCTAACGATAACAAGATAAAACAACATCACATGTTGATGTTTCTTTCATTATATTCTTTTTTTGTGTAAGTTTATAACTGTTTCGTACAACCACGCCCAAGACTAATAATATATATATATCAACCGATTCTCGAATTGTGAATTAGTACAAAGGGTGAATCGCTAAAATAGCAGAGCTAATTTGAATGCATAATTTAAACATTATATATTTGTACGAGTAAATAATATACAACTAAAGAGGTGTTCATTTATGTCCTTATTCTAGAGTGATATTTATTAATTCTCTATCTAACTTTGATACCTATCTATTATAACAAACTAATTACACGTCACACATATTAACCTATCTCTCGTTTGCTTTTAGTTATAGGAAAAGTCATATATTATTACTATAAATCTTTAAGTATATGAAATTAGTTATGTAATAATATTTAGTTAATTCATTATATACCTATATATATATTTAAATTATAAAAATTAAATATTGTTTCAATATTAGCCATGAACTAAAAAATATTCCATGTAATATACATATTTATATATGTATACCTACCATATGTGAGATTTTTCTATTAATAATAAATAATATCTTCTATATCAAAATTCGTTTTACCATTTTTAGTTTTAACATGTCAATCAATCTTTAATCAAGATAACGTTATACTTTCAGATTTTGAGTACATTACATCCGGCGCTCTTCAATTGAAAACACCTTATCAACTGTCTCATTATCTAAACTCCTAAATTATTCTTTGATTGTTTCCCAAACTCTTAAATGATTACTTAAAAGTTCTATAAACTCTTGAATGATTCCTTAAATGTTCTTCAAACTCTTAATTGATTCTCTAAAAGATTTTTAAACTCCTAAATGATTCCCTAAATTTTTCTAAAAAATTTCTAAACTCCTAAATGATTCCTTAAAAGTTTGCTAAAACTTCCATCAGATGTCCAATGCCTTGTGTACATAGGTGGCACTATAGTCAAAGTAAAAATCACGTTTATTCATAGAAACATTCATTTTGTTATAGCAAGAGGGATACCCCACTACGACAGTTGTGAATATTTACATAAAAGAGCGGAAGCATTAGTAAATGTCGTTTCAAATAGCCTAACATCATAAATAGCATATAACCTTAATTGAGATGTCACAGTATTGGGTACTATTTCAGCACGTGATTGGAATTAAGGATATATTTTCATAATAACAAAAAGCGCGCTCCTTGCTCGTTACTCTAGTAATGTCAATAGTATCATCTTCAATTGTCTATATTTTTGGCAATGACCTCCATTCTTCAAACAAGATAATAGTCAAGAAATCAACAATATTACCTACTATGAGTAGTAGGATGATTTTGTTGTTGCATTAATTCTTTTGTCATGCTAAGTACATTACTGAAGTGAACGTCATATGGGTAGCTTAATCTGTATCATGAATAGCCCACTCCTGTGAACTTAAATAAAGTAGTAATTTTTAATATTTAATTAATATCATTTTAAGCAGACAGACATATACATATTCATGTTCATACCATTATTCCTTTAATTCTCCTCGTCAGAGATATAGTTGTCATCTTCTTCTGTATTCTATCGTTATCGCTCATCTTTTCAAAAAAGTTATTTTGCCGACATTTTTATGCATTTTGTTTTGTCTCAATTTTGTTCCTTTGGTTGCCTCCTCGAAGTAGAATCCATAGTATAGTACGGTTACTACTTATATCTTCTTCAATTCAATAAAGCGGGTATAGAAGCTGCAAGGCCTCATTTTTGTTGCATTTATCAATAAAAGTAAGAGTCTCCAACATCACAAACAAACAATACCTCTCATCAAACCGTTTGATGTTGTAGTCATTGACGACTTTATGGAAGAAATACAATCATCGACAGTTATAACCTCTCTATTTACAAGAATGGTGCATCACCTACCATGCTTTGCAATAATAATGACACAAAATATGTTTATAGGGGGTTAATCCAGCTGTTCTTCCTTCAATTTCTGTTTTCCGATTTCTTGGTTGAGATTGTTGGCATACAATTTATGAGCTACATCTTGGGCTAATTATACTTCACATGCAAATTTCTCTTGCTTTAATTCATTTTTCTTTTTGTATTCTCATACTCGTCTTCACCAGACGCAACCATTTATGAGCTGGTATGAGCTGATTATGCAACAGAAAAACGTATTGAGGTTTCTCACCTAGTAGGAAATGGGTTTCCGCTTGTAAATATGTAGTCGTGTGTAATCTTTTGGAGATGGATACATACATAGGAGTAGGGGTTATCCGCTACAATTTTTTAAATACAGATATTAGAAATACAGAAATCCCATGGATTATTTGACGTCCGAGATTATTCACTTAGCTGACATCGTGTGTGTTCTTGAACATAACCAAGTATTGGATATTAAGAGATTGTGTGCGCACTTCTTTACGTCCACCGCTTAAACCTCAACCATTACTACAGTCAGACAATTCATTAAAATATGCAGTTAATACGTTTCCCAAACTTTGTAAGAGCAAGGCTCGACTGCTTCTAGAAGTCTACTTCAAACACAAAATTATCAGTGGGATGACCAGGTCCATATTTTCGATCTGGATGGCAACAAAATCGACTCATCCAATATATTGGACTTAGTGTGGCATGTTGCTAATAGCAGAATAAAAAAATGTCCACCAAATGAATGATACCAATTCAAAAATGATAAACGTTAATGATAAATGTACCACAATATATCATGAGATCTGATAAGTATATAACCACCAGAATCACCAGAACAAGGCCCATATGGCAGACTGGTATGTGTCAGCACCAAAACGCCCATCGCCAACGACCTGACTGGCATCTGTCAACACTTATAGTACATCAACCCACACCATTCAATAGACGTTCATTAGGAAACGAAGGAGATAACTCATGGATTTAACCGAGATGTCTTATATCTATTATGGTTATTTATTCCTTTGATGTCAAGTTATCCAAAATGACCTTTACTAATGTTTTCGTTATTTATCTAAACATTCAAGAGTTGTGTAAGATGTCCTTCTTGTTATAACAAAATTAATGTATGAATAAACTTATTATTTTTACTTCAAATTGCTAATGTATGACCTATGTACACAAAGTATTTAGAGATCATTTAGGAGTTTTGGAAGCAAAATTTTTGGAAATTATTTAAAAGTTTAGGTAACTTTTAGCTGACTTTTGGACTATCATTTGGAAGTTTATGGAAATTTTAACAAACTTTTAAGAAACGTAAATGAAAATATAGTTCATGAGCATTATCAGCTACGCTATGTCCTCAACAATCATCTCGTAAAGTTCCATGTCTGAAAACAGACATTCAATAAAAACTAGATTTGTCTTGGAAGTTGAAAATGCCATAATCGAAATTGACGCCATTAAATACATGGGAATCGATTTTACTTGATTTTTACTATCGGTGCATGCATACTAATACAGAATCCCGCGCAATTTATAGCATCTTCCGGTGACGTATTTTTAAATTTGAATTTTGAGCAAAAGTTTTGCTTTAAAATAATAAACAATAATGTTTATAAGCAATAAATAATCAATAAAATGCAGACATTTTCATAAAATACCATTATATTAATACTTTACTACTGACATTTAGGATAAGTTGTATATTTTAAATTATGTATAGTTGTCTCGTTTCCAACTAATTAATTAGGGCTGTTCCCATAAGTTTTGTCTTTAAATACGATTCAATTTTTTGATTTTAATTTCAGGCTAAATATTCTGTTTAAATAAAAATAATTTCTCACAATGGGTTATCTTATTGCTGTACTACTGAAACTTAAGACAAGTAATATTATATATGTTAATGATGTATAATTGTCGCGTGACTATGGTTTACCTCAGTTATTGGAAAAACATTAATTAAGGCTATTCTCGTAATTTTTTCCTATAGATACGTTTTAAATGTAATGTTGTTATTTATCGGCGTGGTCATTGCTATCGTTGGCCGTCACCCTTGTCCGGTTCACAGCAGACCTCCAAACTCGGCGATCTTGGGTCGCTTGGGTGCACCATTCCATTGAGTGTCCCACCCACTTCTTGATGTTGTCGCAGTATTGTAATCTGGGACGTCCTTGTCTCCGTCTTCCGTTCAGATGTCCTTGTACGACGATTTTTGTTATTTGGCAACCATTGGGTCGGCATATGTGTCCATAATAGGAAAGCTTGCATTTTCTGATGTGGTGTAGAAGGCCTCGTTGTAATCTCAGTTCTTGTAGGATGCTCACATCGTAAATGTAATACTAGTGCCTAATCCCGCGCTACTTATAAAATATTCCCAGGTATTTCAAAATTTTATATACCGTGGGGAGGGGCAGAAAGGGGAGTGGGGAAAAGGGATGGAGGAGAGGGACGGGGTAGAAAGGGTCTTTGTTCGAGACCTACATACACCTATCATACTACTCTTAAACTTTTTTCTGAATACTAACTTGCTGTCACCATTAAAAAATATTGGATTGTTTATTGATTTGTTTTGAAATTTAATTTAAACCATAGTAATGTAGTTTAACGAAAAACAAGCACACTGAATAAATTATACATGCATAGACTTGCATATGTTGGCAATAGATATAGATGAAATGTAATTAACTATATATCCTAATTTTCAGTCTATTTGTTATTTAAAGGTCATAGTAAAATATTCTCAACCTTTCGGTATATAAATTATTTTTTATTCAATTAATACACCTTCTGGTTTAATAAAAGAATAAAATATTTGGTTACTTTATATTTATTTCAGTCATCGCTTTTTCGACGTTATTAGATATATATTTTTCTCTATGCATGTATGGAAAATTTCATTTTTCTATTCGACATGACCAATAGGGAAAAGTATTACTTTTCCATACATGCACAACTTTTCCGTTCACAGATAAAATTTATACGAATTTAATCGTTCTCGCTTTATACGTATAAAAAAATAAGTTTAAAAAAATAATGTTATAATTAAATTACATGTAATTACGATTATAAAGAAAAAACATTATAACTATAACTGTTATTCTAATATCAAAACGCTTAATTAATTTATAAATTTTCAGATAAACTAAACTGTATCAGGGCATTTGTAAGGAATCAGGAACTCGTCTACGTGGTCTTTTGAGAATATTTTAGCGGATTTTCTCACATATCCAGCCTCAAATGATTTAAATAACATTGTAATCCTGGGGAACATTTGTAATGGCCAGTCTGAGTCTGCTACTTATGATTGATCGTAGAATAATGAGACCTGATCGTACTAGATACCAATTTTCTTTCGTTTTTTAAATAGTGAAAATAATGAATAATTCATTTTCAGACAGTCGGCGATCACCAATATCTACCTATTCAGAAAATAGGGACCAGTTATTATCATATCTTTTAACGCTATTCATTGGATTTATATCATTCATTATTTCTTCTTCTGAACGTTTCATTTTCAATCTTGATAACTATTAAATTGATAATTATAATTATCTAATATTAAATTCAAATCTGGTCATAGATTTTGATCATAGAGATTTATATATTATAATATTGATGATAGCATAGAAAAAAATCACATTCCTTCATTAGAAAAGTACTATTTCCATACTCGGATTTATATTGATCGTCAATCGCTGCGCTCTTTCGGATCAATAGATTCTCCTAGTATGGAAAAGTGCTACTTTTCCAATTTCAGGAAAATAGTTATTTTCAGATTGAGCTGAATATAAATGCAATATTGTAGTATGCTTGTATTGTATGTAAATTAAATACAATGAACATTGAATAAAAAAGCAGAAATGTTCTTTGATATAAAATAAAAATAAATATACATTTGACAATTAAACATTTATTTAAAAAAATTATTTCTTTGAAAATAAAGATCACATATTTTTCTTAAGTGATTATTTACTTTTACAATGATCTGGTTCAAATTAAAAATATTTTTTAATGATCGATGCTTACCTACAATTAAAATTAGTTTATATTGTATATATTGATCAAAATTATAAGGATATGCAAATATATCAAATTATAAATTAATATTTAATACGTATGACATACAGATACTTTTAAACTCAACATTTTTATAAAAAAAATTGTTTGTTTTTTATAATATACATATATATATAGAAATACGATTTGACTACAAAAACATTTTGACCATTTACACTCACAATACAATATTTTGGTAATAAATATCTTAAAGATTTAAATTTGGATTCTTACTAATATATATGATTGTAAATAATATTTCATATTACATGTATTATTTGTTATGTGATAAGAAGTATAATACAAGCTTTCAACAATACGACATATACTACATTTGTAAAGTAGATCCAATTCCAATTCCAATTCCAACTTCAAAAACAAAAAACACTTCATCCTTAATCATAAAGATGGTGAAAATATATTCATATAGTATTAAAGGCCAATGTGTTTTCCTTTAAAATGTACATATGAATAAAGATAAAAATACATATATAAATACATATCAACGGAAAATATCTATGAACAGTGTACAAATTTAAGTTAATTAGGCAGGAAGAGAAACATATAAAATATGCTACATAAATGAAACAATTTGCCTGAAATATATATTCTATTTATTAATTATTATGAAGGACAAGATATTCACTGAAGTTTATTTTTTATATCAATGTTCATTGTGTTCAAAGACACAACCGAAAGTAATACTTTATATACAAATAAATAATAATAAAAAAGTGAAATTTTTACTAATGTATATTACTGATCTCGACAAGTATAATTTAAGAAATTAGGATGCATATTTTCAATTAATCTAGGCAGTTTAATCAGCAGTGATAACTCTAAGTATATAGTTGTAAAATGTCAGATACGAAATCAACTCATGCCGGACAGGGCTCATTGAGATTTGTCAAGGCAAGATTGCATGCTTCAGCAATTGTCTGTCGAAACGAGAAAAATATACATATTATAATATATACATATACAATTATATAAATTCGATGTTATATGTAGAGTATTTATTTAAGAAAGAATGTGTCCTATTAATAATATAAAGTATATATATACAGAAATATATTTTAAAGATTTGACGCTACTGTGTAATTCATGTGTCATAATTTGTATAAAGCATTGAAAGAATTATTTCTATATTTGAGTATTACACCCTGTACGTTAGACATGGGAAATAATAATTTCTTTGATTCAATTGAATTCAACTTTTTGCTAAATTTAAATTAGCCTATTAAATCCGTATTTAAAAAGTATAATTAGTAAGTATAACATATAATTTTGAATAAAACTCAGAGAAAATGATTATTTCACTAAATTTGAACAGCACTTTTCAAATAAGTAAATGTAATTTTTGTGCAAAATTACACAACATTATATTGTGCGTCCATTTTTATATGAGAATTATAGGGAGTAGGCATTCTAGGTTATTCTAGTTCTATGACGTTAAGTTCTATAATTTTGATTTTACATCAATGAAATAATTTATAATAAATAATCTAAAATTTACTCTAGCAATTCTATTGAATTTTTATGGATTACTTTTGAAATAATGTTCGACATAAAATTGATCTTTCACAGTAATCGTTGGAATTATTATCAATAAAAGCAATATGAAATGCTTCGTTTTTATTTATACATAAATATTAATTTCAGCTTGAACCAAAAATTCATTAGCATAGTAGTGAAAAGTTGACCACTAACTGAAAAGTAAAAATTTTAATAGATGAAAATCAACTTTTCCAATACATGCTTAATAAAAAGATATTTAATATAAAATAACAAATATTTTACTGTAATCTTAAAATTTTATTGAATCACCGAGGACATCCTTTAAATTACATTGTATTAATAGGTCTTGTAAATGTATTTTTCTATATTTTATTGGACTCTGATTAATTCTACTGACTAGTAGATTAAAATATAAGTTTAGATTTAAATGCAAGAAATATCAAAATTATTTTATAACACCTAAAGAACAAAAAAATGTTATGTATAAATAAATAATAACTTTTTATTTAAACAATAACAACCTGGTTCCGCAACCCCGATTCTTTATCTAAGGTTTACCGATTGAACAGTGACAAAATTCGGTAAAATTTGACCAATTTTATATTAATTGTCGCAGAGTATAAAATTTCAGTGATATTAAAAATAACAATACATATCGGAATGTCTTACTTAAAGATTAATTAATTTTGCTTATTTTAATATAGACTCATAAGGCAACACGAAACATAGTTATTCTAGTATACATAGACAAAATATCCTGTCTATGAGTATACTATTGAGTATATAGTATATGTACCAAATTATTTACAACATCGTTGTCTGTTTGTTGTTTTATTTATATTTCACAGAAAAGCGCTTAAATACATATTGTAAAAAACTTTTTGTTGTCATATTGTTAAGAGTGCTCTCGAAAGTGGACGTTTTTGGGCTGCTGCTTTCTAGAGTTTTCGGGAGAAATTGACTGTCAAAGCAGATAAGGCATCTGTCCTTCGGTGTGGCTTGTTTGGATCATTCCAAGGCGAGCTTGAAAGCTTGAAGTTCTTCATAAAAGGAGGACGAAATGAAGCTACCCTTTTTCTGCATGACGTCGATAAGAGATGGAATGGAGAGGCAGAACAGCAACCGAGTCACCTTTCCTTGTCCCTTCCTTGATTCAGTTGCATTCTTTGATTGTCTTCAGGGTGGAATCTCTCGTCTTAACACCACTGAGGGTCTTGTTGATGTTATCCAGTGAGCTTCTAATCTCTATTGATTTCTTAGGTGTTATCAATGGAGTTGCAGTGGACAAGGAGATGGGTTTCCTGACGGCTAGGAACCTGACAGACTGTTATATGAGTACTGAACAGTGTGTCACCAACGAGATCGTTTGAGGCGTTACTTAGTAATGCTTCAGATGGTTACTGGGAAGTCTGATGTTTTTTTGTACGCCTTGATAGACATGCGGCGGCTGCTGGTTTTATATAGGAAGTAATATCAGATTCGATACCAAAGGTTCTATTGAAGAGATTTTAAGTTGGCCAGTTATATGCCGGAGATAGTGTTCTGTATCCTTTCTACAGTTTTCATGTTGCGGTCTGCCAGTCAAGATTGCCAGGCTAGGGCGACTTAGTTGAAGATTAAGCGAATGAGGATATTATTAATTCGTTTGAGGTATGACTTCTGTGGAGGCCCCATTGCTTACCACTTAGGCACGCAATGGTTTTACTTCTGCTTAATCCTGACTCTTCTGCTGTTGCTTCATACAAAGTATCTTGGCTTGTCACTCACGCAGTTAAAAAACATACAGTGATGTCGAACTCATACAAATAAATGTGATGTTATATTCGTTGATGAACTGACTCTTGATAAAATCATATTTTAACTGAAGTTAACAATGTTACCAAACCTTCAGCTAGTTACACTGCAACATTAAGAAAATATTTAGGTGAGCTCTGCGATCACAGTTGATGAAATCATAGATACTCGGTATATTTCACAATGTGTTATCTTTGGTAGCCATCAAAGGTTGCGGAACACTGACATATACATTATTAACCAAGTCGTAATTATTATTTCTACATATAAAAAGTAATTTCGAGGATATAATGTTATAAATAAATTGACTATCATTAAATATAATTTTTTTTGGAAACAGTGAATTTTAAATAACTCACAAAGTTACAGTATTCCTAGAATTACTCTTTAAGATGTATGCTCAATTATTTCCTATATTTCATACATATTGAAAATATTTATAAAAATTAAACTGTAATATATTAATTTAGTTGAATATATCAATAAAATATTGTTTAAATTGAAAAATAAATTTGAACATAAGCAATAGATATCTAGACTTTGTAGAATTTGAAATAATTGCAATAAACTATATGTATAATGAGATTGTTGGTCATACCCAATTTTAATTTATAAGTAACAAGTATATTTGGATGTGTATTTTCCTTATTCAATTAATAAGAATACATTTTACATAAATTCGTTATACCTATTAAGTCAGTAAGCAGGCTAGGTTAAATTAGTGTAAATGTAAAAGTTTAACCGGTAATTAATTCATCCCTATACAATTAAATTCCGCAATATACAAATTAATAGATGTAATCACGTAATAAATCTATTGGTAAATAATATACACATATATAGATATGTGATACTGGGTGACTACATTTGGAAAATATTTAAACATATCTGCTGTACGTCATTAAAAGATATTATAATTAATTTAGAGAAACACGCTATCCTGCAACCTGATGTATGTATATTGAACATTCATCAATCAAAATATCTCAATTAAAATTATACACCTATAATTAATTAATAAAAAATTACACCAATTTTTTTTTTTACTGTATTCATTTATTAATATATGAATAAAATAATAATAATATAAATTTAATAAAAGCAAAATATAAATTAAAAAATAAAGTTACAACCAATCGAGATATACAATTTTGGCCATACCATTTAATTATATTAGAAACAATAGAGTCGTTCAGCACGTTTATAAAATATTCAGTTTTATTTCTGAGAAACCTAATATATCAGAAACATTATTAGCATATTTACTAAACATATTAACACTACCTCTAAAATACGCGCAAACGGCTATTCAATTTACAATAATTGAAATATTTTTTAAAGTTCTATGATATCAACAACAGTTTCTTAAAGCAAAATAGACAAATGAACCTAAAATATTTCGATAACATATATTACTTTCTATTTTAAGATACACGTTTCATTTAGCTTTTATAGAGTTTATTCTATACATCTCCACGAGTAGAAATACAATATATGTATAAGCAAATATAATAAATTATAATGTTAAGAAAATATCTTCAAATGGGTTTCAAATTATTTATAATAAAATATCTTTTTGATTCTATTAAACATATATTTTACAGACAAATATCAAAATAAAACTTAACAAGCAATTTTTAACTTAAAAATTAATTAATTCCTGTTATATTTTGATATAAAGTTAAATATTATATTACAAAGTGTCTTAAATAGCTTAAATTAATTATTCATACATTACAACATAAATATAGATTACTTTCGCAAATTTAAACAATTCTTAAACTATTAAATTTTTCTAATTTATGGCACACCTTTGTGTAAATTTGAATGCTTATCCCATTTTTTTAACTTTAATTATTCCTGTTTTAATAACAGATCTTTTAACATGCATATATTATATGGTGTCACAAAATTGGGACGCACAGGGATACAATACAAGTTTATTTCGAAAGTCTTAGTATTTAAAAATGTAAGAATCTTTGATCAATTTTATTAAACGATTCATGAAGCATATTCTAACAAATTTATAGCACATAACAATATATACATATATAATATATGTATTATATAAGAGAAATGTTGTAATGTTATGAACAGAAAATGGTTAATGTTAGTGTAATTAACAGTTATAAGATTGAGTATATTAGGGCAGAAGGGAATACCTTGTTAGAGTGGAAACGGTTGTAAATGAGTAGCACAAATTCGGCAAGGGTTGTTTTATTTCCAGATATTTCCAAAATGTCAACTAAAGGTACCACGTGGAAATGAAACACCAAAGAAATAGAGGAACACACAGTTAGTGAGTGCATAATATTACGCCAGTGGTATTAGGAAGGTTAAGTGGGAAGACACAATACAAGTAATGTTTGCTGATGGGGTTATTAGGTGTACTTTTTCTATTAAGATTACTATTTACATTAATTATTTCTCAATATTTTACGAGGCAGCTACTGGAATTCAGCAATGCTTCAATAATTCAGATATATGTAAAGTAATTATTTTAATAAGAATATTAATTGTATATTTATAGTTTATGTAAATATACATATTTTCATTAAGTCATTAAAATATCCTTTAAATGAGCGAAAAGATTATGATTATATAGAAGATAAAATTATTTTAACTTTTAAATAATTTAAAATAATATATTATAATAATTGTTATTATTATACAGTAAAGATTAAATAATAAATTTATAAACAAAACACATTAAATGTACTGCTTGTCACCCAAACAAGATTTTTTAAATAAAATGTTTTAATAGTCCCATAGATATTAGCACTGTTACGTTGGTCATTTGTAAAATACCACATCAGTTATATATATGTATCAGAACAATTGCCAATGGAATCATTCCCTTCATGAGCTACCTTATTCTTGACAAACTTTTTGCGCATATCATTGATAGCAGCCAGAAATTGGGGACATTTGGCCTCTTCCAGAATGTCCTCTATTTATAGGCAAAAAAGGAGACAGCGCATAAAAGAGAGGTGATCAATTTAAGGGACCATTCCATTTATTAAACCTTTTGCATAAATATACACAATTTTTGATGTCTAAAGTTTAAAAATTAATGACACACTAATTTTGTTTAATTGTAAAATTAAATATTTTAAAAATTATTATTTATTATTGAATTATTACTAAATTAAAAGTAAAACATTTCAGATGTTTGTCGATTTAAATAATAATAATAAATCAGTCTTATAATTCTGATAATTCATAATATTATTGATAAAATTTTTGTAAGTACTATTAAAATATATATCAACATTATTAATTCAACATGATAAACTATATTAGACCTGAAAAGAAATATAAAAATATGGTGCAAAATATGTTTATTCCTTTAATGCCAAAGTGAACAAATATTAGCAAATGACAGTAAATAACATTTGTTGACAAAAGAAAAATAAGTATATATACAAAATCTATTAAATGTTAAAATTTATAAACCATGAAAAATAATAAAGCGAAGCCACTTTTTAAACGATACATAATTCAATGTCATACAAGTCAAGAACGAACACACCGGTATACACTCACCGTACTGAACAATTGCGTGGGTGAGGCTAGCGATGGTCTCAACCACTTCGACGTTGTCATTGTGGATATCGTAGACAGATGCTAATAGAGAGATCCCGGTAATCTCGGGCTCAGTTGAGGCCGGTATTATATACTGGATCAACTCTAAAGCTGAACTCTCTGTACAGTGGAATAGATAGATCGGAACAAAAAGATGGAATTCAAACATATATTTTCATACTATACCTTTAACTAAAACTATACGTTATATGTAAGTTACAACTTTTACTTTCAGAGAATCTCTTGAACATTGATCAAATAAAATATTTAACACACTCCAAGTAAAATTTTGAATTCAAAGAAATTCAGAAATATTTTTAGTCATGCTGCATTATGTATAAAAAGAAACTAAGTATTCTCATGTTTTAGCTTGTATGGCGGGCGCAATAAGTAGATAAACATATTACAGACGTTAACATAAACATATAATTTAAATGAACGTTTTCATTAGATTAACTTTTACATGTAAATAAATATACATTTTTGAATAATTGAACGTCGATTGAAATAAAACAATTAAATGAAAAAAACTGGCACCACGATTAGTTTCATTAATACTTTGCGGTAGTTTGTTAATTTTGAATTTCCGACTATTTCGTTAACTTGCAACGTCGATCCTTCAAGATAATAAATAAATAAATAAGTAAGTATATTACTGTTTCAACTATAAATAAATAAATAAGTAAGTATATTACTGTTTCAGCTGAAAGCGTGTTCTTCATTTAAAAGTAATTTGTGAAAAATATAGGTAATATAGCTTGTTTATAAGTGCAAACTATTCATATTGTATTAATGCATAAAGTCGATCATTTAAAACATAACTATTTATCTACCTCTGACTGTAACTCAATTATTATGTCATTAATTAATTGGCATATATATATAAATTTAAGTTATCAAATAAAGATTCTTACACAATATGTAAATTAAATTTAAAGTTATTGAAAACTTAAGCAGATTTAGGAAAACATCAAAAATAATCTAATAAATGCTTATTATTCAATAATATTTAAAATTATAAAGGCTAATTAAACAGAATCTCACCATCAGGAGAAACAAAGCTGGCAAGAGCAGCACAAACATTCTTCACAAGCTTGGTGTGGCCCATGTGTTGACGCATTGAGTCCAAAAGAACCTGGATGATTTCACAGCTCTCAACCAGTTCTAGATTCTCAGCTATATAAGTAAAAAAGCAGATCACAGAGTTAAAAAATTAAAATTCACAGCAAACTTTAGAAATTAGCGAAGTCAGCTATAAATGCTGTGGTATATCAAATAAACTCGTAACTTAAATTATATAAGCTTTATTTTAGTAAAAACTTTACTAGAAGAAGAAAACTAGAACAAAATACGTCTAACTTAAGATCTAAACAATACATGTAGAATGTTACGTTTGGTATAACTCATTCTCTCAACCTGATTTACCAGCTAATGTGTTAAAACTAAAACCATTACAAACAACAAAGACATAGAACACTGTATCTGCTACGCGTTAGCATAAAATATAATTTCGCCTCTCTAACCATCAATCAATCATAATGCAGTAACTAGCCAATAGGACAGTAAAAGAGAAAGAAAAAATGCGTTAAATAAAAAATCAACTTAAAACTATAGCAAAAGTTGTTACTTGAATTCCCTTTATTTAAAAAAAAAACTAGTGCCATTAGTAGTATAATATATATTGGAAAGATTATAAAATAATATTTAAAAAAATATATAATTTTTTAAATAAACATATTAAGTATGTTGAAAAATTTCGCAAAAATTATTTATTATTATATGCACAATTTTACAGTGGTAAAACAGAAAATCGGTAAAATGGTTAAAAATCGGAAAACAGTAAAACCTCCCTCTCTTCCACTCCTTCTTTATCTTACCAATACCATTACACATAGTCTATAACGCACCTTCGATAGAGAGAGAGAGAAGGCAAGCTGCGGCATTCTCCACAGCTTCTGGAACTCCTGAATGTCTTTTCATTCCTTCAAGAATGAGTGGCAGGGCATCCTGTCTGGTTGCTATTAATGTGTTATTTTCTGTTAGATAAAACAATTAAAGCAATTATCACGCAGTTTATAATTCGATACATTATAATTGTCAAATTACAACAAATTCAAGTGTACAAGTGTCATTCTTTACCTTAAATTTTAACAGAAAGAACTAAGCCTATTTTATAAAAAGAATTTTATCCATATGTAATCGAACAATGATATTTGATTTTTACACAAATTTTAACTAATACGTTTTAGATCTGAGCATAATTGCTTTTTCATTACAGCTGAGTGATTTTTTAGCGAACAATTTATGTTTACGTTTGAAAATTAGGAAATACATTTACCTAAAATATATCTATATTAAAGTAACAATAAACCAATTTTCAAAATTGAATTATCTGAATCAAGGTAATTTAATATGAAGATTCCAGAACGATCTGAGTTTACTAAAAATGTATTTTTGTATTAATTATATTCAGAAATAAGCATTTACAATTAAATAAAAACACTCATAGATACTTTTTAATTATACTTTTTAAATATAATCTATTTAATTTGAAGTAAAAAATAAACTATGGAATATTTAAATGTGTTTAGTACAAAATGTTTCAACAGTAAACAAACAAAAATATGTTTTAAAATTTTAAATTAGACCAATTTATATCATAAGAACAAATAACTTATCAGTTATCAACTTAACAGAAGTTTAAAAATATATTAACAATAAAACTAACACTACAAAAAATCTATTAAATAATACAAATGAATATGGTAAAACAATGCTCTAAAACAAGCTTAAAAACAAGTAAAATCCATTTTTAAATGTTGTGGAATTGATTTCATAGAATGTAAACCACTCACCAGCAACGCAAAGACCCCAGAGAGCATCACATGCTATGGTAAAAATCTCTGGACTATCAGGGAAGTTAGCTATCACTTCCAGCAGACAATCAATGCCCCCTTCATAACCAACCAAAATCGAGGCGTCATCTGTTTTTAATGGTGAAAATAATTGATAATCACTTTTAGATTGCGTACAGACATTGAAAAAAATTAAAGTTTTTCTATACACTCACTGACTGCAGAAATTGCCATAAGAAGTGCCGATGCGGACATTTGCATTTCAAGGTTGTCCTTGTGAGTCTTAAATACAAATAATTACGAAATACGTTTTAGTTTAACCATATAAATAAAATGTATCAATGGGTACTGAAGCTGTAAGGGTATGCGCAAAGAAGGTCACAATGTTACATTTATTATTCACAATTATTTAATACAATAAACGTTTAAAAATTGAAATATATTTATCATTAGTATAAATGATTATAGAAACAAAATAACAAATATATGTACTTCTTCAAAATAAATGTAAATATATAACTTAATTGTTATCGAAATATAAAAACTACATTACACATAATATACAAAAGATACAAACAGAAATATTAAATATCTTATTTACTAGAAGAACAATGCAAAGAATGTTGTGTACAAAAAACGATACTGACAGTAGATAAAGTGATTATTCTGAAAAAATGAAACCTATATTTAGTTTTATTAACAAAACTGTGAAAAGATTCTAAACTTATTAAGAAAAAAATATAAAAAATATGATAACTATAAAATAAGAGTATCAAATATAAGATATAAACAAAACCAATAATTAATAAGATTACAAATTAAATAGACAAAAATCGAATGCAATATAGCAATAGAATGGATTAAAATATCAAAACTAACCTAAACAAACCCAAACCTGTGTTTGTATGTAACAAGTACACACTTTTATTGTAAATAACATGTATTGCTTGGACAATAAAACACACTATTATTATTACCATTATTAAAAACATAAATAACTCAAATCATTCACAACAAAAAGTAGATTTATCGATAGTTTTAATAACATAAAATTATTTTAAGTAGGGTAAAATTTAGAATAAAAATTAATACAACATAAAATACAGCAATTGCAGAACTAAATTCTAATTATAAAGAAAGTTGTTTATTGTCTGAAAATAACGATCAATATGTATATAGGCGTCTATTTATGGTGTAGAACTACAAAATGTATTATACAATTAAAAGAATGACTTTATTAGTCGTTGTCGATGATTCGAACTATACCTGATCAACTTCTAGGATAGGTAAGTAGGACTAAAGATTATCTAGAGAAGAAAATATCCCAATAAAGAGTGGTACAATACAATCTTGTTTTGTAAATAGCGAGAGAAAGAACGGACAAAGCAATTTGAAATAAGGAAAATGAAAGGAGGACGAATCAAGTGAAAGAAATCGAATCGGTTGAATGAGTGAATTGATCGGCGCTGACACCTAGATTTCTCAGTCATCTCACTCTCCTCCTTCCCCAAAGCAATTTGCCCTTTCGTAATAACTAAGGTACGATAGTTCATATATTGTCTATCGCTCTAGATCTTTTGTAACGCCCTTTTGTTCATTTCACAATACATATACTACTTTGTAAAAGTACCTGCATTGACAGGATGATGGCACAAATGACCTCTTGGGAGTATATCACGTCGTCCTTCTTAGCTGAAACGAGACGAGAAAGGGATAGTGAAAACATTGTCCTAAACTCGAAGGAGAGACGTGTTTCATAACGAACGACTAATATAACAGTCCATTTGTGAATTCATACTCCGTGTAGAAAAAAAGATATATTGCAGTGAGATATACGGACCAATGAGACAAAACCTAGATAGAGATAGAAAGTCTGTGAGTTGTGTACTCTGTAATACTCTGGAAAGACAGTTCTGATTGTGCTTTCACTATTGTAACATTTTCACACGAAGCGGTACAAGTTACATACTAAAGTTAATAATTGACATTGATTATGAATAAATTTATTTTATAAACAAAAATAAGGAAATTAACTGATATCTTATATATGACATATTAAAGTGCTTAGGTTTAATCGTAAACAATTGTTTAATAACAACATGCTATAATTAATGTGGCATTATCTAAGAATTTGATACTTTTTCTAATAAACTGATTTAATTTAAATAAATTTAAATATCTATGCGTCTATATATATATTCAATAAAATAATAAACTTTTCTACATGCAATATATTTCACCCCTTCGTTTCAAGCACATACAAGAGGACAAATAATTTCACAATAGACGAGAAAGACTAAAAAATAATCAAGTCGCGTTTTATGCACAGGCTAGTTTGTATGGACTGAATATAAGGTGTATCTTAGTGTATATAAATTATGTATCTTAAAAGTCGTTCTTGTCTATTGTGTCAATTGTCCTCTTGTATTTGCTTAAAAAGAAGTGGCGAAATATATCGCATGCAGAAAATATCTTTTATTTTATTCATGAAAGGTTGGCCCAATCTTATACTGTTTTAAGAAAATGTTTGGCAAATACTCACGTCTTAGTTACATTACACATTTATATCCATTAGCTAATTTCCCAATTTATTGCATTATAATACAATATTATTAAAAGAATATTATTATTTCGTTCTATTGCAGATATTTTTTATGTTATGTCTGTAATCTTTTTAAAAACCAATTCTACAAAATAAATCTCTACCTAAAGAAATAAGAAAACAATCTAAAAGCAAATTCCGTAAATTAATAATTAAAGTATATCTAATAACAAATTTCAATAATATAAATAATGAATTAGGAAATTGCGATCTCCTCAGAACATGCGTATATTGCATAGAAATAATATCTAAAAGATTCATGTCATATCTAGTTCCAAGCATATGAAAGTAATTTTATTTTCCTCATTAAAACTTGCAATTAACATATAAAATGTCTAGAGGGATTTAACCAAATGGGTATTTAACCATATGATACTGACACGTCTTCACTACTTAGTATATTTTCAAATCCATTATTCAGTCGAATTCAATGACAAAATACAAAAATGTCATCAAACTATTATAAAAGTTCTAATGGAGCAGTTAATAAATAAAAGTATCTATGGAATTGTTAACAATATACCCAATTTCATTTCATGTGAAATATAAACAAAATTTTGAAAATATGTATAAGGCATTAGTAAGAAATATTCTCCAAACTCTCCCTGTTTCCATAATTATTATTACTTTTGCATTTCGAACATAATTAAATGTCAATATTAATATTACTCCCTATCCACTCCAATAAATCCAGCACAATATCAGAAATACGCGATGAATATTTACCAAAATAAAATGTTATATTACTGACAAAATGATTAACAATTAAGTACATATAGACAGTCGAGACACTAAATTATACAAACGTAATGAGTTTCACGAGATACCGAAATACAAAAGTCCATAATGCCAAGGAAAAGTGTGACGAATGCGAAAGTAAACACAAAAATAGTAATACATATATGTTTTCATAAAATTAAAATATATTAAATATTTATGTGTGCATTAAAGAATGAATGGTCTAAATGCAAAAGAAATTCAGAGAAATTCAAAAATAAATCTAAGAAATATAACAGTACAAAAGAGAATTCTACTAGCTTGGTTGATTAATTTAATTTATAGATAATATATGTATATACTGAATATATCTATTAATTTTAAATAATGTAAGTTTCCTAATTGTTATTTTTGTGTATTGAGACATGCACACTCATTAAAGGCAATATATCGTTACCAATAAACCTTTAAATTAATCCTAAGAGTTACGAACAATTAAATGTCGATAAATCGCATAGATAAATAAAATTATTTCTAAAAAATGACAAAAAATAAATACAATTAGAATATGTTATAGTATAACAAAGTTATTTAAAATATAATTCACTGCAGATATATAAGTATACATTTCTGCTTTGATATATTCTCGTTTCATCCTATTTTACCTGGGCTATTTGACGCACTCAGAAATCGGTACGAGGAGCGATTCGGCCTATATAATTCGCCTGCCTATTTAAATAAACTTTGAAATTTGGTTGTTGGGGAAGCAAAGTGTTTTAGACTTATTCCCGTTAAAAAAATAATAATATTGTGAAATAACATTTTTTTGTGAGTAGAAAAAAAGTTATAAGAATTATTTGTATAAATTAATTTTATTTTTATGTTCATTTTATTTAGTGTATATTACAAAAATTATTATTAAAAAAAATTCAATTTCGGTATTTCAAAAATCATTGCACAAAAATAAAAATATTTTAAAGAAATTTAAAAATGGTCTTAAAAGTTGCAGAACTTAAAAATAGAAAAAGTCCGTGAACCTCATATTGCTAGGTCTTACATAAAAAAAAGTAAAAACAAAGATGGGGCCGAATACCCCCCCCCCCCAGCTGTATAAAAAGAATAGAGGAATAACTACACATTTTTAAATACAAATAATACCATTTTTGCAAAAGACTCTATTTTAAGATAACTTTTATTTTTAATTCGCCAGATTGTTTATTTACTAACATATGTATATAATATTACACTATCAACGAATTTCATATTTAACAATAATAATAATAGTAACCTTATAAAAATATGAGATACATAAATGTAGCACATATAGTAAATATTTACATATATATTTAACATTAGTTTTGGCATGCAAATAAATATCTACACTTACATCAATTTAAATACATAAGTTTATAGATACATATGTTCCCACAGATATGGACGACCATGATAAAGTTAATTAATTAATGTCTATTGATTACAAGTGTTGAGTAATTATCTGTTAAGTAAAACGTATGTTGGTAAAGCAAAGTTTAATTAAAAGAATATGATCTTTTCGGAATGGTCATTTCTTGTGTTTGAATTTGATTAATAAGTTTGAATCTTGAATAATAAATAATAAATAAGTTATGAAAAGAATTTGAAAAGAGGCAAGCATTGAAAGACAAGGGTTGAATAGGACTGTGGTCAGTGACAAAGCGATTTTTTAGTATTTAGGGGTAAACCCAGCGGCCGCAATAATTGTCTGAATTGTGAAGCGAACCCAGCTACGGTGTGCAGACAAGTTGGAGCAGTGGAACCCGTTGTCTTTGGCACGTAGCATTGGTCATAAAATTACTAACCAAATATTGAGATTAAATCACGTAATTGAATCGTAGCAGTCAGCTAGCGAGTTTTTGTAATTGTAAACGGATTAATTGATAATTAATAAACTGTCTGAATAATTATCTTGATTGCTTTTATTGCCTTTCTTTTGGTAGAGAAATTATTGGGATATTTTAGAGATGTTGTTATTATAATTTAGTTAGTATAATTTAATTATTTTAACAACTAGTTAATAACTGATTTGATAACAATTGGTTCCCCGACCGGGAGTCGAACCCGGGCCGCCTGGGTGAAAGCCAGGAATCCTAACTGCATTATGCGCGAGTTAAAGAAGTTTTAGAGAGAATTAGAAAAGCGGGGTTAAAATTTAAGCCTAAAAAGTGCAATTTGTTGAAAACCGAGGTTAAGTTATTAGGACACTTAATATCTGAAAAGGGAATTCGTTGTGAGGACGATAAGATTTCCATGATAAGGGATTGGAAAGTCCCTAGAAATGAAAAAGAGTTTTTTCGTTTTTAAGTTTCTGCGCATATTATAGACGGTTTTGTTAGGATTTTGCTAAAATTGCAAATCCTCTGTATACGCTATCGCAGAAAAATGAACCGTTTAGATTGACAAAAGAATTCCAGCGGGCATTCGATATGTTAAGAGATATACTAATTAAAGCGCTGATTTTGAGTGGTCCGCAGAAAAAGGGTAAGTATATTATGGAAGTAGATGCTAGCGATAAAGCTATAGGGTGCATTTTATTGAAAGAACAGGATGGAAAGGAGAAAGTTATAAGTTATGGTAGCAGATATTTTACAGGGCCAGAAAAGAATTTGTGTGTTACACCATGGATATCTAAATAGTAGACCGGGATGAGACACTGAATTTAAGGCTCTACAAGAGTGGTGTCACTATAAATGCTCCAACACGCTTAAACTTGCTTCCTATAATATAGGTAGACGCTAAGCCCTCTATGCTTAACCCTAAGATTGTAGGTATGTATAATATAACTGAGTTTAACTAATTGTATAATTTAAAAAGTAATATTTTCGTTTTTCGTAATATA